>CM076577.1:999148997-999425419 GCA_034641835.2 Pinus albicaulis | reverse complement strand
AATTTTTCCCATCATAATGCCTGCAATCTTTCCTACCAGGTGGATTCTTCTTGTGTCCTTTAGCTTTCTTCCTGGTCTTTTGAAACTCAACTCCTTTATGGTTTTTGCTAGAATAGGAATTTCTCGAATGGCTTGTAGCAATGGAATCTTGATACAAACATTCTTCAATTCATCTAGAAAGTCATAGTTAGGCAACATCAGGGCGATGTTGCATGATCAGGGCCTACCCCTTCACTTGTGGGCTGAGGCATGCAATACAACAGTATATGTGCAGAACCGTTGTCCTCACAAGGTTCTTGGCATGAGTACACCAGAGGAGGCTTATTCTGGCAAGAGGCCTGATATTTCCCATTTGCGGATTTTCGGATCTCCTGTCCACATGCATGTGACGAAGGATGCAAGAAGGAAGCTGGATCCAACTGCTGAAGTTGGAATATTTGTGGGGTACACTGATACACCTCACAACTATCGGGTGTATGTGCCAGACAGTCGCAAGACTGTTGTGCGACGGGATATAAAATTTCGGGAGGAGAAAGCCATGCAGTGTTCGCTTGAGAGGGAGCTACACTTGCATGCAGATGAGGAGCTGTTAGTTCCTAAGGAGGAGCTTCCGGATGTGGATCGGCCACAAGAGGAGGTTCAGGAGGTGGAAGAAACCACCCAGGCAGCGCCAACCATCAGAGGGCGCATGCGCACTACAGAAGCTGAGCGACTGGCTCGGGATGCCGAGAAGGTTGTAGGACCACCTACAGCACAGCGCAGACAGAGACAGTCACCGGATCGGTACACTGGATACATGGCTCTTATGAGTCAATGTGTTGTGACAGAGCCATCCTCTTTTGAGGAAACTGTGGAGGAACCCGCATGGGTTGATGCCATGATCGAAGAATATGATTCGATCATCAGGAACAGTGCATGGGAGATTGTCCCAAGACCGGTTGGGAAATCAGTTGTAGGTTCGCGATGGATCTACAAGGTGAAGCAGGCGGCTGACGGGAGTGTGGAGAAGTACAAGGCGAGATTTGTCGCCCGTGGCTTCTCACGGATCGAGGGGATTGACTATGAGGAGACTTTTGCACCTGTCGCAAGGTACTCTTCCATACGGACGATCCTTGCTCTCTCAGCGCAGATGGGGTGGCACATTCATCAGATGGATGTGAAGACTACGTTCCTCAACGGAGTCATTGAGGAGGAGGTGTACATAGAGCAGCCTGAAGGTTTCGAGATCTTCAGCAGTGAGTCGCATGTTTGCCGACTCAAGAGAGCACTGTACGGGCTGAAGCAAGCACCTCGTGCTTGGTACACACGGATAGACAGTTATTTCACCGGACTTGGATTCTCCAAGAGTGAGGCGGATCCTAACTTGTACCAGATTGTGGTGGAGGG
The DNA here is from genome assembly GCA_034641835.2 of Pinus albicaulis. NCBI lineage: Eukaryota > Viridiplantae > Streptophyta > Pinopsida > Pinales > Pinaceae > Pinus > Pinus albicaulis. Next base: position 999,424,033 of record CM076577.1, on the reverse strand, counting down.
GAAGTTGCTGATCATTGTACTTTATGTAGATGATCTAATTTTGACGGGTGATGAGCTGTTGATACTTTCATGCAAGGAGGATCTTGCTAGAGAGTTTGAGATGAAGGACTTGGGCCTCCTTCATTATTTCCTGGGATTGGAGATTTGGCAGCGCAGTGGAGGACTGTTTGTTTCTCAGGGTAAGTATGCCCGGGAGATACTGGAGAGGTTCAACATGCATGGATGCAAGCCTGTTGACACTCCTCTTCCTAGTGGTTGGAGGAAGGAGGATGCTACTTCAGCGGAGGTAGTGGATGCCACTGTCTATCGACAGTTGGTGGGGTCGCTTATGTATCTGGTCAATACACGACCCGATATATGCTATGCTATTAACCAGCTTTCGCAAGCTATGGTTAAGCCTACCAAGCTCTTCTGGAAGGAAGGCAAGCATGTATTGCGTTATCTTAGTGGCACATCGGGATATGGTCTGTGGTACAGACAGGAGGATGAGGTGAGGCTTTCTGGCTTCATGGATGCAGATTGGGCAGGGAGCCCAACGGACAGGAAGAGCACATCTGGAGGTATCTTCAGCATTGGATCGACAGCAGTTTCTTGGTACAGCAGGAAACAAAGATCCGTGGCACTCAGTTCAGCAGAGGCCGAGTACATGGCAGCTAGCTTGGCTGCATGCGAGGCTATTTGGATGAGGAAGATCCTCGTTGGATTGTTCGGGTTGCATTTGGAGCCTACAGTGATTTACTGTGATAACCAGAGTTGCATTAAAATCTCGGCTAATCCAGTATTTCATGATAGATCCAAACACATCGACATTAGGTACCATCATATCAGAGATTGTGTGCAGCGGAGAATCATGTTACTTTCATATGTTCCCACGGAGGATCAGGATGCTGACATCTTGACGAAGGCGCTCACCAGGAGAAAATTCGAATTCCATAGAGGCAGGATAGGGGTTGCAGATAATCCATATCTTGTTGAGAGGGAGTGTTGAAAATGCAACAAGATGATGGAGCTTAGTGAAATGAAGTCGCCTTCACTAAGTGGGCCCGCAGGGTATTTTTGGCGCAAAGTCTATTTTTAGACTATGTCTATTTTTAGACATATGGAGAATGGTCTAGGAGTTGCAGTATGCTATTCTTGGATGATTGGTCAAGTTGGTAAAAATAGATGGACCTCTATTTTTAGACATACAGGTCGAAGTCTATTTTTAGACTGCCTGTCTAAAAATAGGTCAGTCAAATATTATTTACCCTTAATAATATTTGGACTCTGAACTTCAGTTTACTCTCTTGGAGCACTTCAGTTCGAGCTACAGAAGTGGCTCATGCATCTGACAGAGGAATTACGCTATTCCTAGGGGTTTGGTGAGCTCATGCATGGTTGACTTCAGTTAGGACTTCGGTGGCAGAAGTTTGGTGGAGTTGATGAGACAGTTGGTGGAGTTGTGTTCGGTTTAACTTAGTTGAACTAGTTGAGATTAGTTTAACTAGCTAATCAACTAGTAATGAGTGGAGTGAATTAAATATTATTTAATTCATAAATTAGTAACTCATTATTCAACTCAAGAACACATCAGTTCACTACAGTGCATGGACAGTTCAGTGGAGACCAGTGGAAGAGGTAGATGAAAGGGTGAGTTTGCTATTAGTTGCGACAACAGTTGTGCATGAGATTTTCACAAGCATTGGAGGAGATTACCAATGATGATTGCGCAGTTGGAGCCAGTGAGATTCAAACTTGGATCTCTCATTAGACCATCCTTGATTGTGCAATAGAGGCAGGAAATTAGTGGATGAATTTTGAACCTGTGACTTGTTCAAAACCAAGCTAGTTTGTGTGTAACTTTTGGAGACAGTACTGAGTACTTGTGAGGAGTATTGTACTGAGATTGTTACATGTTTCTCTTCTATTATAATATACAAATAGCTGGGGGTTTTTAGCTATAAGCTTTCCCCATTACATATTGTGCTTATGTGCGCATGCGACTGTTTCTATTTCCCCAAATTGATGATTGATTGTAGAAGAGGTTATGTGTTATACATGAATTCGAATTAATGTATGATCAGGATAATCTCAGTGGATAAATCTTCATTATTCAGCAAATTTCTACATGTTTAGTGCATCTAGCTATCAAACATTGAAAATAAAAAAATCTCTTTTGCTTATTGGTTGATTAGTGCAAATTGAAATCTTTTCGATTTTACTAGTATTTAGTGAATTTGAAAGAAAAGTTTTTAGTTTCATTAGTTGCATTAGAGATATCATTGATTGTCTCCTGATCATTTTGTTTGTGTAAAAACTCTCAACTCTTCTGTAGCTAGTTTTCATCGAACGAAATGGTGTACTGTGGCATGTAGTTTTGCATTTAAGATATTTTTGACAGCACATTCGTTAGGGCCTGAAAACTGAAACGTAATTGAAGATCAAATTTAAAATCTACTCAATTTACACTAAGGCAGCATTGAAATCTAACGAAACACATTTATAGGTCTAGGCTAGAGACGTGTTCCGGCGTCTTTAAACCTAGTAGCTGTCGTTCGCCTTTTGGCTTTAGACAGTGCTAGTACAGACTTGTGCTCCCCGTACCGTCGCGTATATAAAGGGAGACCCCTCTAGGTTTCAATCCTTTATCCACAGGAAGCCAAGTCTGCCGCCCTATACTCGTGATACACCGGACACAACATTCGGGGAGATTTCTTGCACGTACGGAAATTCCTTGGTTGATTTCTCTTTCATTATTGAAACCAAGGTGTATATTGCAGTTCACGGTTATTTGGTACACCCTTTTGCCTAGTATTCCTGAGCAGTCATTTGATTTTTTCTGACTCCATAAATTTGAAAGAATCACCAAGCGCTTGTCCTTTCACGCTTGTGTCAAATCTGAAAGAGATAGAGTCACCTTTTTTACCGTTTCTCGACTCTTAAAACATGAAACGGTGAAGTTTCTTATTTTTCAATGTGGTAAAAAATTTAATCACCCACGATTACATGCCCTGTTAGATTTTGCTTGTTGACCGTTTGATCGTGTGTCTTGACTCTTTTTCAGCCCGTGTGTGTGTTTGATCTTTTCTCTTGTCGTTTTTGTCACAGTGGCGGAACCCTCGGTTTCGTCTACTGGTAGTCCTTACACGGACGATTCATCAGAGGTTTCCCAATCCTCTGTTGAACAACAGCAGCCCATTGTTTCCGAGTTTCCTGACGGGGGACCGGTTCTTTTTTAGCAACCCTTTGGAAGACCAGTTGAGTTCGATTGGCCCTTTTCGGACCCTGTGTCTGAATTGAGATTAGGAGCTGATTTCCTTTCTCTTACATCGGGTTTGGCTTTTATAGCTGCTGTTTTTCCTCCTAGTCCTCGCCGTCTATTGCGAGATCTAGCGGAAGGCTCAACCATGAGTGATTCTGGTGAGGAAATTCCAACGTCTGGTGAAGACTATCAGCTCTTCCCACGAAGATTGTTTCCGGGAGACAACTCTGAATCAGCTGTTATGTCAACGGCCAGTCCCTCATTACCACCGGGGTACAGGTCTTTGGGTCAGATCATTTCCGCTGCTGCCTCTATGGGAGTGTCAGCTCCTTCTCCGAGGCAAGCTGCTCCTTCACCAGGAGTCTCTCCTCAAACACCCGTCACTTCTGTACCTGTCCGGCCCACTGTTTGTGTTGATGCATCTGCACCCGTTGCCACGACACCCTCTGCTAGGGCTATGCCATCTCCTGAAGACATTTATCTAGCGACTGCTATACCGGAGAATATCTCTCCGGAGGAGTATCGGTTGTCCCTGCAACAGCCGAACCCCGAGGTTGGACCATCCTCCCAAGATCCCAAACGCTCTTAATTTTCACACTATGCATAGGATGGTACGCCCGTGTATGCTTTTCCAGGTCAGTATGATGAGCACGGGAACATTTTGTGTCTACCCGCTCTTGAGGCTTACCTCCATGCTCAAGGTTTAATTTATAACCAGGCTTATAACCCGCAAGGGCAACCTTTCCAAGGCCAACCTTCGGGCCAACCTGGCTATTCTTATGACTCACAGGGGCAGCCCATGCAAGGCTATCCTGCGGGCCAGCAAGGGCCATCATACGGTCCGCAAGGACAGTATTATAGCCCTTCCGGTCAACCTGTACAGCCTCAGCCGGGGTACCAACCGGGACCGGTCTATGGTCCTGGGGGGCAAATCCAGCCTTCTCAGCCTATGCAACCGCAGTATCCTGTTGTTTCTAACGTTGCATATCAACCGGGACCATCCTATGGTTCTGCTCCAGGTCAAACCGGTTACCAGCAAACACCTGATCCTATTCCTCCACCAGGCCAACCGGCCCATCCGGTACAACCTGGTGTTCCGCCTCCAGGCCAACCGGCCCATCCGGCACAACCTGGGGCTCCTTTACAGCCAGGTCAACCTGCGCAATCGGCGCCGCCTGTTTATCCGGGTCAACCTGTTCATTCAGGGCAACCCTCTCAGTCGGGTCAACCTGTTCATTCAGGGAAGCCCTCTCAGTCGGGTCAACCTGTTCACTCAGGGCAGCCCGCTCATTCCATTAACCCTGCCCAGCAGCCGATTTATTTGATGCCGCAGCCAAATCAACAGCTGCGCCCTAGTTATCAGGCTCCACAGGGTTCCACTTATCAGCAGCCGACTCATCCTTAGGGCGGTTATTATCCTCATGGTCAATCTCAACCGAATTATTACCACCCCAGAGGTTCTCAGTATTATCCTCCTCCACCCGGTTACACCTATACTCAGCAGCCAAATCCAAATGCTGCTTATACGGGGCCGAATCCTAACCAGGGTCCACACTCTAGTTAACAAGCCCCACACACTGGTTACCAGCATCCAAATCAGTATGGTTATACGACCTATACCCCCTACGGTCAGAATCCTACGGGACAGAACCCATGGGGGCAAGGATATTCACAACCATTGTGGAGTACGGGTACCGGTCCTCATCCTGGGCCTGGCATGTCGGTCAATCTGCCATTGCCGTTCCTAACCACATTGGAGTTTCCGGATGTTTCAAAATTGACCAATGATCCAATTTTACATAATCCGTATTGGCCTCGGTTCCTACCAAGATACTAGGTGATTGCCCCAAGTTTGAGGGGAAAGCTGGAGAGGACCCCTAGGCGCATGTGATGACGTATCATCTCTGGTGTTCGTCTAACTCTTGGGTCGACGATTCGATTCGTCTACGCCTCTTCCAGCGCACTTTAACTGGAGCTGCTGCTAAGTGGTACATCGGTTATCCCGTGGTATCTTCCAAGATTTCAATTCCTTAGCCATGGCTTTTCTCACGCACTTTCAGTTACCGGTTCGTTATGAAGTCGGGACGCACCTCCTGACTTCTCTGAAGCAGGATAAAGCCACTCACATTTCTGATCACATTCATGAGTGGCGGCGCTGTCGTAGACTGATCAATTTTCATATACCTGATCAGATACTAACTCACTGGTTCACCACCTCCTTCGTGAACAAAATCACCCAAGATATTGCGATGGGAGCGTGTGTGACGGAGGAACAAGCCATTGAGTGTGCCCAATATTTGGATCTTGTATATTCTCAGTCCGACACGCTTTATGATATCTTGCCTGATGCCCCACGGTCCGAAACCTCTAAGGCTCCACCTACCCCCGCAGTGGATGGTGTCATTGGTTCTGTATCTCAGAATTCGAAGAAGTCTTCGAATGGGAAGCATAAGTCTAATTCTTCAAACAATACTCCTGCTACTCCCACCCCATCAGATTCTGGAAAAACCGCGGAGGTGAACGTCGTTCAGGCCAATCCTACGGAGAAAGCCTCCAAAGGGAAAAAGAAGGGAAAAGGTAAATCCAAGTCCGATGCCCCGAGGCCAGAATCCGAATCTCGTACTGAAGATGGTTCTCAGCGTAAACCGAAGTACCCCTGCCTCATTTGCGAAGGAGACCATTATACTAAGTATTGTCCACAACGATCCGAGGTTAGTCAACTTCTCAAAGGCTCAAAAGGGACTCCGACAGTTCTTAAAGAGCCATTCCCATCTCAGCAGACCCAGATGGTTGAACAGCCGTCACCATCTGCACCATTTGGGTCCTAAGTTTTCATGATGAAGGTTGTTGCACCTATCTCTGTCACTATGCGTTCGAAGGATTACAATGAATCGCGGCAGGCACCCGGGAAGGCAGTTGCGGATGGACCGCCTCCCCCACCTGTCTCCAGTTCGTTGGAAATCGAGAAGCCTACTTCTGAACCCGTTGTGAAGCCACCTTCTAAAGGTGTTCTTCGAAGATCTTCTTATAATCCGAATGCTCGTGCTACTCAACACTACAACATTGTTGAGGATTTGGCACAGGCACCTTCTGCTATGTCTACACTAGAAGTTCTTCAAATTTGTCCTTCACAATGGAAGGCTTTATTGTCTGCGATCGGTGGCATTGATCCCGCCGATTCGAGTCTTCTCACCTTCGATTTAGAGAATTTCTCCCCCCGACTTCCACATCAGATAGCTCTTGTTATTCAAGTCGGGATTAACGGTCTTAATATCCATAGCGCCGTTGTGGATGAAGGTGCTTCTACCTGCGTCATGTCATCCGCTTGCTGGAAGGCCATTGGCTCTCCAGCCCTTGCGTCATCTCCCAATGCCCTCGAGGCATTTGATGGTCGGGAATCCAAACCCCTGGGTGTTCTCGAGAGTTTAGCGATCACTTTACAGGGGAAGACTGTCAACGTGGAAGTAGAAGTAGTCGACGCCAGGCTCAACTACAATATACTTCTTGGCCGCAGCTGGACCCATGCCATGCTATGCGTGCCATCCACCGTCTTTCGACTTCTTAAGTTCCCTCATGAGGGCAAAATCGTCACGGTGGATCAGTTGTCCTTCTTCACCTCCACCTCCGAGAACAACGTACCATACGTGGATCAGATTCCGAATCCCCCTGATAGTGTAGGACCCGGTCTCTTCAAAGACCCCGTCCTCATGGGTATCTTTCCCGCACCACCACCGCACACCGCTCAAGTTAACATGATTTCCAGGTCTGATGACCCCTGGCTTATTCCTACGCCTGAGAAGGTGTTTGAGTTTGGAGAATCAATGCCCTTGACTCCAGTAGAGATCAGCTACTGTGAAATTATTGCCGCATCTGATCCTCCACCTCCTCAGCATGCTCCTTTGAGCATGGCTCTAGATGTTTACTCTCAATCCCCCTGGCTTGGTATGGCCGATTCGCCTGATCCTCTCAAAGAGACTTTTCCTTCCGATGAAGCCATCATTGAAACTATGTCTCTCGAGGAGCTGCCTTGGGGCGATGGACATCATCGCTCCTCTTTTATGTCTAGCTTGGGGGCAATGTATGATTGTCTGGAGCGTTATGCATCTCAGGTTCCTACTCCTCCTCTCCAAACGCCCATCTTGACGCACGAGGTTTTTTCGGAGGGAAACTTGAGTAATATCACTCAAACCATCCCGATCGACATCTCCGTCAAACCGGGGATCGTTGAGAATATTCACGTGGGAGTGACTTGTTCTCCTGATGAGATTCAAGTCTATACTGATATTTTCAAAGAATTCAAAGATGTGTTCGCTTGGTCCTACGAGGAAATGCCAGGGATTGATCCCAGTATCGTAGTGCATGAGATTCCAACCTATCCGGGTGCGAAGCCCGTGCGCCAACGCTTACGCCCCATGCATCCTCGGATTGCCGCTGCAATTAAGGCAGAAGTTGAAAAACTTCTGAACGCGGGCTTTATTTATCCCATCCCCCTCACAGAATGGGTTTCTAACATTGTTCCTGTTGATAAAAAGTAGGGTACTATTAGGGTCTGTGTTGATTACCGCGACATCAATCGCGCCTGTCCAAAATATAACTATCCCACTCCGTTCATAGATCAGATTATCGACGAATGTGCCGGAAGTGAGATTTATTCCTTGATGGACGGTTTCTCAGGGTATAATCAGATCAATATTGCACCTGAGGATCAACATAAGACTACATTCATCTATCCGTGGGGTACTTTCGCGTATAAAAAGCTCCCGTTCGGCTTGAAGAACACTGGAGCCACTTTTTAGCGTGCGATGTCTTATGCTTTCCATGACATTCACCATATCGTTCAGCCTTATCTGGACCACTTGCCAGCTCATTCAGCTGGGCGAGAGGATCACCCTGAACACCTCCGCCGTAGGCGCTACAATATTAGGCTCAATCCTCATAAGTGCGTCTTCTGCGTGGATTCTGGCCGTCTTTTGGGATTCATAGTCTCCAAAGACGGAATTCACCTTGACCCTTTAAAATTCGAGGCTATCATCAACCTCCCATCACCCTCCTCGTTATATCAGTTACAGAGTCTACAGGGAAAAGCGAACTTCCTTCGACGCTTTATCCCAAACTACGCGGAGGTGGCTAAAGGATTCACATGCCTATTAAAGCAGAATGTTCCCTTCCATTGGGACGAAATTGCTTAGCAGTCCTTTGAGAAGCTAAAGACGTTATTGGTTAATGCTCCTTTGCTTCGTCCACCTGATTATCGCCGCGATTTCACTTTATATCTCGCCGCCGCATTTAGCACCATTGCTATGGTTCTGGTGCAGGATGATGATGATGGTAACGAACATGTCGTTTATTATCTATCGTGAAACCTTCTCGATACAGAAACGCGTTATGCTCACGTCGAGAAGTTGGCGTTAGCCGCAGTACACGCTGTGCAGCGCTTTCGCCATTACATCCTGTTGTGTACGATAACAGTGGTTTCAGATTGCAACCCCATGACATATATTCTCTCTAGAAAATTGCTGGGGGGAAAATACTCCAAATGGATCGTTATCCTGCAGGAATTTGACTTAGAGTTCACTACTGCTAAGTCAAAGAAATCACTGGTTTTCGTGGATCTTATATGCTCGCTCCCGACAGGCTCCACTCCTTCACTTTCCGAGGATCATATCCCGGACGAAACTCTTTTCCTCATCAGTACTCGCGACCCTTGGTATGGCGACATAATCGTGTATCTTCAGACCTCCACATTTCGGTCTGAGTTGACTAAAGATGCCTGACGTCGAATTCGGCATCAATCTCAACCCTACCGCATCGTAGGAGATACCTTATACCGTGTTGGATTAGATTCGGTGCTCCGTCGATGCCTAACCTTGGAAGAGGCTGAAAGGGTTCTAAATCACTACCACAGTGGCGCCTGTGGTGGACATATGTCCAGATATGCTACTGCCCAGAAGATTCTGCGAGCAGGTTATTTATGGCCGTCAATATTCAAAGACTGTATCGTTGTAGTCCGTAAATGTCACGCGTGCCAGGTGTTTCAGTGCAAGATGCGCGCGCCGCCTCTCCCTTTGCATCATGTTATTACCGTCGGCCCTTTTGCGAAATGGGGCCTGGATTTTATGACGTGTAACCCTCACTCGGCCGGGGGGCATGCGTATATCATTTTCGTTGTCGACTACTTCACCAAGTGGGCCGAAGCGATGCCTACACTAGTTGTCGACGGTAAGACAGCTGCCCAATTCATATTCAACCATATCATTGCACGTTTCGGGGTCCCGCAAGCCATCGTTACTGACCACGGTACTCACTTCCGAGATTATATGATGGCTGAGTTGACTTCAAAGTTGGGCTTACGTCACGATAGCTCAACGTCGTATTACCCTTAGGCAAACGGCCAGGTTGAAGCAGTGAACAAGGTTCTGGTCACTATGCTTCAACGAACAGTTGGTATCCACAAATCCAATTGGCACCTCCAACTATTCTCAGCTCTATGGGCGTACCGGACATCTGCAAAGAGCGCAACTGGATTCACACCATTTCAATTGGTGTATGGTCTGGAAGGAACTCTTCCAGTTGAATGCGAGATTCCTTCGTTGAAATTAGCTGTGGAACTTCTACCCGACACTTCTGCCGAGGAAGAGCGTCTTTTGTATCTGGAACGGTTAGATGAAAACCACCGCTTAGCTGCTTTAGTTATTGAAGCACAAAAGAAGCGGGTCAAAGCTCACTTTGATCAATCGGTTTCTCCTCGTTCCTTTGTTGAAGGAGACCTCGTCCTCCTGTACAATCAAGCACATGACAAGCTTGGGGCCGGTAAGTTCCAACCTATGTGGCATGGGCCCTACATAGTAAAACGCGTTTTGAAGAACGGGGCTTATGAGCTTATAGATTATGAAGGAGTTCCGCTGGCGCAGCCCAGAAATGGGCTGTACCTCAAAAAAGACTATGCCTGAAGTGATTTTTGGTGTGGTGTGTGTACATAAGTGTGTTTTTTTCATTTGTGTGCATGTGTGGTGTGGTTTGCAATGTAAACATCTTTCTACTGATCGGGTCTTCCTGATTGTGCAGATGTCCATTCATTCGTTTGTTGGTTTCGCGGATGGTGCCTCCCGCAGTACCAGGAATCTGTCTTCAGCAGCCTGGGTAATCTACGATCCTGCTGGTGAGTTGGTCAACCTGCAAGGTGTGTGTCTGGGACGTACTACAAATAACATCGCGGAATATAGTGTTGTATTAGAATTATTAACCGAGGTTGTAGACCTTGGTATCCGTGAATTACTTGTGTATCTAGACTCGCAACTTGTGGTATTACAACTGAACGGTCATTATTTGGTCAGAAACCCATCCATCTTACATCTGTATCTGCGTATTCATTTACTGGAAAGAAATTTTGACTATATTACATACCAACATATTCCCAGGCATATGAATGCGTTAACTGATGCAGTAGCTAATTTGGTTTTAGATAGACATTTGCGCAATTTGTAAATCATCATCACATGAAAAAGAAAGATCCATCCAGAAATAGATATGGTATATATTTATCGAAATGTTTACATAGTGTGTATCACAATAAATCAAAAAATATATATGTTCGTCTTAATACATCCGGAGACGACATGCCTCTCAAAAAATATGCATGATAAAAGTCCTAGGAGTCTAATCCGCATGGTGCTCATGATAACAAGTAACTGCACGCACTAAGCGTCTCAGAATTCAGTGGAGGCGACTGGGCACTCCCACCGTGTGTCTCTGATACGCCATCGGTACATCCGCCAGTCGGGCATAGTCTGGGATCCCTCGGGCGATGCCCTCGAGATTCTGGATTAACTCCCCCCCCTCTGCACCCTCTGCCTGAGGATCAGGTGCGGGAAGAGTCCTCCATGCGATAGGAGACATACCGGCTGGTCTCTCTAGACCCACGTCTGCATACATATAAAATGTGTCAGGAAGAACATGTATTAACAAAAAAAATCATAAAATAAAAAATAAAAAAGAGAAGGGGTCATACCCAACTCCTCGTCCCAATCATCTCCCTCCAGCAGTGGGAGATCTGGATCACCAGTGAAGTCGGTACCGGCATATGGCCAGTCTTCCACTACAATCAACTGATGCCGCAACCACCCAAAAAACTCCGGCCTCCAGGACATCTGTTGGCCCCCTCCAGCTCTGGGCATCAGTTCTGCCCAGCGAGCCATTCTTAGCTCTCGTGGAATAGGCTCAGCTACTATGGCCCCTTGGCCCTGGAAGATTGGTAATTGTTCCAGAATGAACGATACCAGGATAAAACCATAGCCAAACTGTTTCAGCTTGGCTTTTTTGCATTTGGTCAGTTGCCTCTTTATGTTTATCGTCACTGTTGTGGCCCAGTCGAACAATAGAGGAGTCATACACTCTGAGGCCAACAAAAGTTGGGCCTTTGTGGCCTCGTGCGGTGCCTGCGACCCCGCAACCCGCGTGATGGTATGTAGCACCACTCTCAGTGCCAGATCAGGAATGGTATGGATGTCCACCTTTCCACTTACAGATCCCAGTTGTGCCCCTCGGCATACTCGTGCCATCACTTGCTCCATTTTCTCACCAGATGGTCTACTCCCTGTCAATATGGGCACCGGACCTCTGCGCGATAATCCGGTTATGAAGTACACGTCAGCAACCTCCAGTTCTAACACTTGCTCTCGCAGTTTGAATACTTGTTCATCTGCGTCCCACATATTGATCAAGTACTGTAGAAGCTCAGGCTGAGCTCGTAAACAAGGTGTTAGGAAGAACTTTTTTAGCCCACAGTTCCTGAGGGCGTTCATGCAAACTTCATTTTCCATGGCTTGTTCATCCTCTTCACCGTGCTCCCTTTCTTTCCACTCAATCACCATTTTGCTCGGTTCACTGCATCAACATGGTCAAAACCCTTAATTAGATCTCTGATGAGCTTCAAATTCCATTCAATTTGATTAAAATCTCGAATTTTTAGGCGAAAATTGAGTTTCTGTCGCTGGCGCGGCTGTTTCCTGAACAGTCGTGCCAGCTAGTGTGAGCCCTTTGCATGTAAAAGCCCATTGGCGCGGGTCCGTGCCCGATACCCGCGCCAATGAGCGGGCCCTAAAAATTTAAAAAGTGGCCTCAGAAGTTTAATGCATGATGGAAAACTATTAAAAAATGGATTGAAATGGAGTACAAAGAAGTGCCTCTTACCTGGAACTGACGGAACTCTGAATGGTAGCCCAGATCGGTCGTAATCACTGTCAGAAGTTTGCACACCAAACTGGACCACTACTGCTCTTCGGTGAGGTAAATAGTAAAAAGTAATTCTATTTTTACCATTTGACATATTTATAACTTTTTGAACTCAAAATAGGTTTTGAAATTTATTTTTCTGAATATTTTAATGTATTTGTGTCGAAAATGGGTTTTACACTTGCCTTTTTGTGCAGCAACAGGTCTTTCACGCAACTGAAACGGTGAAACGAGTTGTATTTTATACTTTTTCGGACTCGGTAAATACACGAAAAAGTCACTCTGGAGTCATCTTTCAGCTCTTTTCTGACTCTCTAAACATGAAAAGATTGCCGAGGCCCTTGTCGTTTCGATCTCGTTAAAGTGGACACAAATCGACATCTACCCGGTATACGTTTACCCCTTTTTCGGGATGGGATGGATTATTTATGAAAAAGGAATACCCTAGCCTATCGTGACTAGGAGGTTTTCTCGGATATTGTTTTCTACCTTTTCGGGTCCGGGGAACTATCTAAGAAAAGGGACCGCTGGAGTTTACTTTTTGCTGTCTTTTCAAACTCTCTAAATATGAAAAGACGCCGAGTTCTTCCTTTGTCAGACTCGTTAAACCCTGATGACATCAGATTCAGTCGAAATGACGTTATTCGAGTCACTCCTTCCTAGGGCTCGTTAAATGTACTAGGATGGATTCGCCCGAAGGGCGGACTTATATTACAAGAATATGCTATCCCCTGTTCCCCTTGAAGCTTATTATCCCTAATAATTGGGGTACTACTTCATAAATGGTGGAAAATGGGCAAATTATCGTCGTCGTGTGTCGGCGGTATGTGTAAGCTCTTGAACATGGCACTTGCCACCGCATTCGTGTCGGGTTGGGGCATGTCTCGTTCTTCACTTTGCCTCCATGGGTTTTGGATAATCACTTTTGATACTCTCATCTGCTCATTGCCTGCGTCACCATGACCTCCGATAGTTGATGTCAAATGCTACAAGTCCTTGTCGTGCCGTTTACATGTTCGAAAGTTGACCTCTGCAAAGTATCAACCTTCCTCTAATTCTCATCTGATCGTGATTCACAAAAAACATTATGTTCCTTTGTCTCGTGTCGATGATGTGGGAAACATTATGGCCCACCTTCGATTAAGGTCACTTCCTGTCGACTCCGGCTCATTATCCAGGAAGCTGATCTAGAGACTCCCTTATGGTACCTTGGAGCCTGCATGCCTCAATGGCAGGTTCGTCGCATTCGACGTGAGGTTTTCATCATTGGCCTCCGATCGAGTGATTCTACGGGTGTTCGACGCCAGCTCATTGATTCACACGCCGTAGATTGTACCTATAGTACCTTGAGGGCCATTTTCATTATTGGTGGTTCCTCTCGCGTCTGTTAACAACTTTCATCATTGGCTGGTAATCAGACGATGTTCTTGCATGTTCGACTTCAACTCACATATTCGCATGCTTGAACTTGTACTTTGTTCGGGTCGAGATGGAGCGCAAGACCCTGGATTGTGTCTGTTGTAATCCAGGCTGCGATATTGTGGATTATTATGATTATTTACATGACTCACTGATTGGATGGCTGCGACCATACCTAAGTCTATTTATCGATCTTCATTGGATGGCTGCGTCCATGCCTTGGATCTAGATTATTGTACACTCTGTTATGGATGGCTGTGCCCATACCACGCATATATATCATGTATCTGAGACATCAGTTGTACTTCGCTCCGCAGGTTTTTCGATGGCGGTGTTTTCGGTCGGCATGTTCTCGTAAATCATTTCACCCCTCTCTCTCTCTTTCGGGCCTCATGCTTTAGGGGGCATCTGTTACACAGCAATTTGTCACCGTCCCTACAATCCCCATCCCGCACATTGGAGGGCTCATTCTGTGACCTGTGGGCAGAATTAAGACTTGAAAATACTTTCATTGCATCCCTCTGAAGATGAGCTTTAATTGCGCTAAAGACATCTCCCTGCAAAAAACCCTAAAAATAGCTCTTTTTCCATTGGTGCGGTTCCATAGTTCAGCCCTCGCGCCAAGGGGGAAATCCTCCAAAGAGGGCGCGCCGATTGGCGCTCTGTCATAGAGCCGCACCCGCGCCAACCATATTAAGAGGTGTTTTAAAAAAATAAAAGGCGGAAGTTTCATCCTAACAAATTCCTGGATTAATTTCTATCTTGAGTTGGGAGGTTTGGCTACAGATTTCCATAGAGAGGAAGTGGTTTGCCACCTCTCATGGAAGCTTCCTTGATGATAGGGCCAATCCCATAATTATAGGGATCCCAACTCCCCTTCCTCCTTCTATAAAAGCTTGCTCATTTCCATGGCAAGCTAATCTCCAAGTTCCCAAGAGCTTTCACATCCTTATGCTGCAAGAGCCTTCTTGATTCCCTTAAGGCCAAATCCAAGCAAGGAGACTATTGCCAAGTATCCGGAGAAAGAGGCTTGTCCCATCCCTGACAGGCTTTATCGAGACATGTTGTGCTGACGACCCGCTAAAGGAGAGTGCTGCGTCGAAGCTATGGTTGTATTCTTCTTTTGACTCTTTAATGATAAGCGACTATCGATTATGGTTCCACTCTTGTTCTTGATCATGTTCATGAGTCATGTCCTCTTCGACTGATATATAGTTGTATGTACTGGATTTTATGCTTGCGTTTGTGTTGTTTCTTGCATGTGCAGGTGTCCGATCACGGAGATAGTGAGGACTGTGATTTGCCAAGGCGAAGGAACGGGAGCACCACCTCTTCTACAAATGACAGCGTCGGATTCCAGGTAAGCCTTCCTTGCAAGTCGGTTTATTTACAATTAGGAACCTGCACTATAGCGTGTTTGATTGTTGCTAGACCCAATCTGGGCTAGTAGGGATCGCCTCTGTCCGCAGAGGGGATTTACCTCCTCAACACTCTACATTGAGAGATGTCAAGGATTATTGTATGGGCAATCATATGGCTTGTGGAGTGATCTCCTTCCTTGAGTGAATGTATGGTGTTGCCCTACCTTAAGGGTTTTGATATTAATGAAGATCTGAAGTTTTATCTTCAATGGTGTTATTTCTTGGGCATATTTTCCATTTTTATACATTTTCTTGTTAGATCTACTACAAGTGGTATCAGAGCACTTTCTTGGGCGGAGTTTGGAGATTTGTTTTTTCATTTTTTTTGCAGGAAATTTTTGGGCGGCGAGTTTGTAGAGAAAATATGGAAAATTTGGTGAAAAATTTTCAGAAATAAATATCAGATCTGGATTCCTTATAGAAAAATACCCAATTTCAAAAAAAAAATCGATCGAATCGGAGTCTGGATGAGGGTGATATCGCTGATTTAAATTTAGTTGTGTTGTAGAAATGTTTTTAACGGCAATTTGTGTACGACGGATCTCCTGACATTTTTAGTAGATTTTGGTGCACAATATCAGACAAAAAATATATATATCTGAGCTCCTCTTGAAAAATCGTCTAATTTCAAAAAAATAATCGGTCAAATTGGAGTCTGGATGAGGGAATTATCACTGATTTAAAATCAGCCATTTTTTTCAGAAATTTTGTGACGGCGGGACAGTTGCAGCGCAAATCTGTGTTTCCAGAGTGCCTAGATCGGGATTTCAGTCACATGGTTAGATGTAGAATGGCTATTCCATTTTCAAAAACAGGTTATATTAAGGATTCTGAGTTATATTGACCGAGTAATGCCCATTTTAAATTTTTTCCAAAGTAAGTGATTTTCTTCAAAACCCTTACTTTATTTTATGGATTCTTGCAAGATGAAGTTTACAGGAAAAGATGATGGCCCTACTATTGAAGATTTTTTACAAAATATCAAGGCTCAATACCGAAATTTTTGGATATGCTCCATAGGGCTTCATTTGAAAGATGAGGCACATAATGGTGGACCTCACTTGACGGCGCAGTGAGGAAACTTCCCGAGAAAAAACTTGAAAAAATAATTTTGGACAAGTGGTCTAAAGCCGGAAAGAAGGACACTAAGAGACATAAAGACTTCTTTTCTACTAATATTTCCATATTACAGGTTAATGGAAGTATTCAAAAAGAGAACATCATTGTGTCTATCATTCCTAGTTGCAAGCATAATTGTATCAATGTTAATTTGGCTAAAAAATTGCAAGTTCCAGCAAAACATATTGAAAACAAATAGGTTGATAATGAAGATGTTCAAATTTATAAAGATTTGAAGATTTATATGGATAAGTATGTGTTGCATTCTGATTTTTATGCTTTAGATATGGCTGTTGTGGATGTTTTTTTGGGACACCCTTGGATGGAATCCGTTGGTACTGTCAATTTTAATGTGCAAAAGAAATTCATGAAACTCTGGTATAAAAAGAAGAAAATTACATTGCACGATATTTGCATTAGGAACCATGGAGAGACTAGGGAGGAAGAAGTGCAAATCTCTAACGACGCAGACACATCAGATGATGAGCCTTTGATGGTAGACAGCCAAACACAGACATCAAAGAAAGTACCAACAAAAGAACCTAACACCACTCCATCACCAATAATGGAGGAATTAATGAAAGATGTTCCATCAGTTAAAGCTTCAACATATCACCACCCGCATCACCCAACAAGACAACAACCAGGAAGGTGGAAACGAATTAGCAACAAGGACAACAACCCTTGGATGACACATAGAGAGGTGCGACGATCCACCCACAACACATCAACACAAAAGAACCACCAGAACCCACTTCCATCTCAAGCGAGCGAGACATCGACTAGATCGAGTGTTCACCTTTCTCTGGGATGGCTGGATGCATGTGAATGGTACCACTGGAATACTCTTTTGAGTAGATCTTATTATTTGTGTTCTTCTTATGTTTCGGGGACGAAACATGTTTGAGGGGGGTGTAATGTAGTATACCTAGGGGGGATAATATAGGGTACAGAGGGAGGTACCCAAGGGAATAATATGATGTAATAATATAAGAATGATAAATAATTGGGCCATAGTTAATAAATAAAGTGGTTAACCCACATTATGTAAGGGACCACATGTAGCTAGGGAATAAAGTGATAAGCCCATTGTATTGGATGTATGGTATTGAGATACCCATGGTATTGCATGTATGAAACCTATATAGAGACTAGAGTCTCTACATTGAGAGATGTCAAGGATTATTGTATGGGCAAGCATATGGCTTGTGGAGTGATCTCCTTCCTTAAGGAGTGAATGTATGGTGTTGCCCTACCTTAAGGGTTTTGATATTAATGAAGATCTGAAGTTTTATCTTCAATGGTGTTATTTCTTGGGCATATTTTCCATTTTTATACATTTTCTTGTTAGATCTACTACAGAATTGTATTCGTTCCTATGGTACGTGCGACATTCTACAGCTTTATGACCAAATTTTCCACATGAATAATAGTAGCCATAAAAAATATGTTGGTACCTGAATGGAAATTTTCGTCGAGGAATTGTCTTCCAAGGCTGTTTTTTGTGAATTTTGTCCAATGAAGTCTACATGCATGTCAAATCTCATAGGTTCATTGTATTTTGTTGTAGAAGGTCCTACTTCTTCTTCTTTGTAACCGATTCTAGTTCTCTCGTTGTAAGATCGTTGATTGTTGATGATTTCTTCCAATGCCCTTGAGCTGTTGGCATAGTTTTGGATAGTTTTTCCTTTCTTCACTTCTTCACGTAGCGAAACTACTTCAGTTTCTAATTATTCCCTTTCTTGGTTTCTTTCTTCCAACTTATTTTTAAGTGACTCTTCAATGCATTTGTGTTCTTCAACTTCAATTTTGAGACCTTGAACTTGTTCTTCAAGAGTATTGGAACGGATCTTCTCTGCCTTGAGATCTTTTATAAGCTTGATTGCTTCCTCATAAAATTCTTCTATGGTCCATCCTTCTTCTTCGTTGTTTGATACCTCTTGTTTATTGTTCTTGCGTTTATTGTGCTTGGCCATAAACAATACTCTCTCATTGGCTTCTTCTTTGCTGTCACTTTCTTCATCGGATGATGAGCTATCTTCTTTAGAGAGAAAGTTCCTTTTGGATCCTTTCTTTTTGCCTTGCTTGTTGAATTTCTTAAAGCCTTTCTTTCCTTTTGAGTTTCCATCACTTTTGTTTGGAAATTTTGCTACGAAATGCCCAACCTCACCACAACCGAAACATATCAATGGAAGTTTACCTTTGAATTTTCCCTTACCAGGTTTTAGTTTTCTCGTAAAGTAAGCATATTCTTCATTTGAAAGACCTTCTCCATCATCTCCCTTTTATTCACACTTGCAGGTGCATGTCATTTCAATTGAAGGTTGTTTGTCCTTATTGGTTTGCTTAGATGCAACGAACGTAATTTCTAGATTTGAAGTACCCTTTTCTTCATCAAGTCTCATTTCATATGCTATGAGAACTCCATGTAATTCTTCCTTGCTGAGTTTGTCCAGATTTGCACTGTATTCTAAGACTGATACCTTTGGGTTGAATCTCCCTAGTAGCGTTCTAAGAATCTTTCGTATGATAGTCTTCTCGCTAATTGGCTCTCCCAATCCTTTCAGAGTATTGGTTATTTCATCAACGTATTGGAAGTATGTAGCAATGTTGCAATCTTCTTTCATTATGAGTTGCTCAAATTTTGCTCTATAGATTTGAAGCTTTGCTTCTTTGACATTTGAGTCACCTGCATATATATTCTCAAGCTTGTCCCATACATTTTTGGCGGTTTTACAACCCAACACCTTATGATAAGCAGATTCAATAAGTACACTGATAATAATATTCTTTGCTTTTGCATCATTTACCAAATTCTTCTTACCTTGTTCATCAGTGATTGATGTAAATCCATTTTGAACAGTGTCCCATACTTCGTAACCTTGCGCCAAGAGATAGACCTCAATTCTTCCTTTCCAGAGTGCATAATTATTTTCATTGAATAGAGGTACACCATTCTTGGTATGCTCCATGACCTCCTTCCTGCTGTTAAACTGCTATTGAAGGAACCAAGCTCTGATACCAATTGTTGGAAATACTGAGAGAGGGGGGGGGTGAATCAATATTCCTTTCAATTAGAGCATTAGTTAATCTTAAATTATTATCAATGTTTGCACAATGATAGCATCAAACAAGAGGAACACAAATGCACACAATTTTTAAGGTGGAAACCCACTCCAGGACAAAAACCACCAAATGTTTTTCTAATTATTCTTTAATATTCAACTCCAATTGAAAATAAAGCTCAAACTTCCTAAATCCTAGAAAATAATTCTTCTCCAGCTCCCACTGGATGGACGCTCCAACGCCCGAGATACTTCAGTAGTAAACTGAACGGGTGCCCCAACACCCAATGAGCTACAACTCACCCTAGCACCACCCTACCACCTTATAGAAGAATAAAAGAAGAATAGACTCCCATACTAGGGAAAATGGTCCACTTTACAATGATATAGAATGATGTAGAAGAAGAAGAAGATATAATAGACCATAACCCCAACTTTGACACAACCACCTAATGATGATCCTAGACCTCCTAACATTGCCTCTTCAACTCTTGGTAGATAGACACTAGTACAATTTTTACAATAATGTATTTACAATGACTTAGTACAATGATACCTTTACAATGATTGTATGAAGTGCTGGCCACTTGAAGACTTCATAAGATGAACTTCTTTCTGCTATTATGCACCTTGGTTGCTGCTCTTGTCATGCTACCCTCTGCTGCACCTTGATTTGCTTTGCTGCCCTAGAAAGTCTGGTCCTTTGCAACCCTTGACAACACATGATCTAGCTTTTTCTTGCCTTCTAGGAGCTAGATATTGAATCTGGTGTATCTATGTTATTTCAAATCCCCAATATCTGATTTTTGGTCCTGTAGTAGTCCTCTAAGTCATCTTTCCAATTCCGCAGGTCTGACCCAGTTTCGATTCTTCAAGGGATAGTTATACCCAATCTCTCACAATGCCCTAATTATGGATTGTTTCAGCAAAATGAACTTGTACGGCGTGCCACGTGTCGTAATTTCTTCATTCAGCTCTGAAATTGATAGAGAGAAAATTAAATTCTATACACTAACTGCTACTTTTTACTTAATTCCAAGCCGATACTCATAGAGATATTTATGACGATTTTCCCAAGGTCACTTCTTTGAGATGAATTTCAGGAGCCTGCAAAAACACTGACTTCCACAGATAATATCTCCAAACATGTTGTGCACCTTGATCTGAAATTTTCATAGAAGCTTCCTTAGGATTTCGGCTTTGTCTCATAAAAATTTCAGCTTCTGCACCTTCGTAGAAAAAAAGTTAGAGCGAAAATTCCACGATGACCTGTTTCAGATGGCGAAATCCTTTACATGAGGAGGATATGAGGATCACAATTTATATAAATGCTTAGGTTGAGAGGAGCTTCAACAAGTGAACGTGGGAGGGATTTTAGGAGCTTAAAAAATATTAATTATGAGTTTTCAATGACCCATGCCCCAACCCCATGGGGTTTTAGCCCACTAACTAGGGGTACAAACTTCAAACATGAATATCTCTCAAACCGTGAAGAATTACATGGCGTGCCATATATCAACGGAAACATCTTGACAAGTAGAAACCATAAAAATCATTATTGACCTAGAATATATTAATTTGGTAGGTCAAAATTCCCATGCAATTTTGGGTTAGCCCCTGGTGCTGCTTGGGTTGACATCAATGACAACCACTGATCAACACCATCCTCATAAGGAATTGTTTCATTTTTAAACGACGTTAACACAGTAAAAGAACCATCCTTAGAGGAACCTGTTTCATTTTTTAATGAGGTTTATACAGTAAAAGAACTATCCTCATAGGGACCTTATTCATGGCTTCCATTTGGAAGAAATACATTCCAAGGGACACACCTCGATTATGGCTTCCAAGAGCTATTTATCAGATGGAAGAAAAGTTCTCTAGAAGGAACACATGTCAAGGGGATCAATAGGGATAAGAAAATTGATTTCAAATGTATCTGTTGAATTTTTCATCATGTCAATTACCAGATCTAGGTTAGAATAAGTTGAGCAAATAGAGAGAGGCTCACTTACATGAGTAACTGAATGCATAGGACTAGTTTCCACATAATTAAATCGTGGTGGGGTAAATACCACTTTCATGTAAGGAAAATTTAGGGATGTCAGATGGTTGGTAGTCGAATCAAGGCCAACAAACGAAAGTTGGTCAATAGTCACAATGTTTCCATTGTGAGGGAAAGACATCACGTGAGAGTGTTGATACAACAACTTTCATTGCATAGACATAGTCTCGCCCAAGTAGAAAATTGAAATCCAAAGGGCCTTGAACTACCATAAGATTAATATCGATAGTTTTACCTTCCAAGGTAATAGGAAAATTACGAAGGATCTATAAAAGGTTCACTAATGGCTATGTTAAAAGATAACATATTTTTTGTAATAGGCACAATTTGAGGGGAACCCAAAGCTTTCCAAGCAGTTGAGGATAAAATAATAATAGAAGCACCTTCATCTACATTTTTGCGATGCACATTCTTACCATAAGCCTTCACAATGAATGATTTTGAAAGGTGTGGAATAAGGAAGACGAGGTTCTGTCTGTCTACTCTAATAAAAGGAAATGACCTCAGTACTTGGAGGGGTTTCAGTGGAAAAAGGTGAAATGCCCCCTTGCGTAGAAGAATCTGAAGTAACAAGAAGAACCCAAGCAATATTAAATTCACTCTCCAAAGGGATAATGGGACTGATTGAATGTGGAATCGAGTCGACCACTTGATCAAAAAATGGTTCGTCAACATGAGTAATATTTGTTTCACTATCCAATGGAAGAGTGGGATTGACTGTACTTGGAATTAGATCGATCACTTCGTCAACTAACGGTAGGTTGGGAGAATACATACAATAACTAGTTGGATGTTGTTGTTGAGAAACAATAAGGTTTTCTAAAAATTTTGAGGCTTCATCCTTGTTAAGGAAAAGGTGAGTTTCATGACTCCCTTTGTATAACTTAAAAGGAAAACTAATTTGACCCCTTTTCCCCGAAACCTGACAATCATTGGTCGATGGATCAATCGCAAGTTGATAATAATCTTTAGTCCACACTTCTAACGCCTTTGGAATACCAGAACAATCAATAATAAGGTGGCCACCCTTATAAAGATTACAAGGGTATTTGGGATTATGATGGACGTTGGAAGGCTCCTCAACATTACCAATACTTATAACCATGGTTGGTTGGTTGACTTCTTTCTTATCTTGCTTCTTCTTCTTCTTCCCTTTATTTTTCTTCTTAGCCACCTGGTTACTTGCTCCAAGGCTTTTAAAGGGAGGAAGAAATTCCACGTAAAGAGTTATACAACGATTGGTTTTTTTAAGGCAAATAACTTGGTTGAGGTGGTATAGTTGGAGTATTTCGGACTAAATAAGTTGAAAACAACTGCATTGGTAAACCTATTGTAAATCCAAGAAGTGACAACATAGCCATATAAGGAGGACCACATTTCCAAAGTTACGAAAAGGACTAGGATTCTCGTTAATAGGGATTCCTTGATTGGTAACTTCCGAAATTGTTTCCATTAGTTTCAACTCAAATAATTTTTATTAAGAATTTAAATAATATTCATAATCCACACCTAAGGTCTGTAAAAAGTAAAAACAAGCAAATAACACATGCTAGTAAATCTAAGTTGTCGAACCACACAAACAAACTTTTCATAATGAAATCACTAGTTGGTGATGATATCCAATGTCATAGAGATCAATGTTAAAATTGAATAAAGATAAAGTGGGTGGAACCATTTACGTTGATAACTTGCTTAATGAACACGATCTGGTGTAAAAAACTCCACTTATGCCATCTTGAGTGAAGAATAACCTCCAAAAAGGTCCAAGTGAGTCTATCCAATGTTTGTTCCAGGTACAATAGATACTTCCCTTCCGCGGTCACCTTGGGTAATAGTCCTAAGATTATGGTCTCTAAGGTTGCCACTTACGACAATTTAACCTGGGTGGATAGTAAAAAATCAGACGTACACGCAAGGGCAGAGTAACAAAGCCCAATCCCCTTAAAAGCTCCTCAACATGGTTAATATGAGGTTTACCTTCAAGTGACTCCCAAGTACCTTTCGACATCTTTTGTAATGCATGAAAATTGCGCTACCGTAACCAATGAAGTGGGGTCGATCACTCCACTGGGTCCGATATGATCTCGTGCTTGACTCCTTTGTAAGAGGACCTTCCCAGATCCAAACTGTAATAAATGGATTTACTCCCTATCAGAAGATTCTAGTGTTTTTTTGCAGCTTTGGAAAGTTAACTCACTTCCCTATTCCAAATCTCTACAACCTAATCTAATGTAGGTGGAAATAACCCTAAAATAATAAAAATTCTAATTGATTTTATTAGCGTTGTTTTTTTTAAGTTGTTACTTACTCAATGGGTAAATGGCTGTGAAACTGATGGTGTTAGGACCTGACTCAAAACTTTAATGCAATCGAACATGATATTGTGATCTTTTCATTTCAATGAATTCTAGTTAAAGTAAGGAGATAGGTTCTTCTTTAAAATATTAACTTCAGATTGCACCACTTCTAATTTTCCAATGCAATTCAAAGCCCTAAAATTCCAAACCATGCAATGTAGTTCATGCACAATTTGCTTGAAAACTATGCAAATATAATCTATGCACAATTTCCGTTCATGTTATGAAAATGAGAATTCTAACTATGCAAATGTAATATAAAATTTTTCAAAACAAACACAAGATGATTCCAAATCAGCGAAAGAACAACAAGACTATTTTCCTTCACCAATGTAATTAAAGAACCAATCAAGTGTAAGTAAAGGAAATTGGGTGAAAATTCAAAAGATCAAAAGTGATGACACTCAAAGGCGATTAACATTCAGACACAAAAAGAAGCAAAAACATGCAAAAATGGTTAAGAAACTGAGACAAACCTCTGATTAATGACCAAAGGAAATAGAATTAAGAATTTTTCAAAAAGAAAATTAAAACAACCCAATCAAACTGGCGAAGACTTTATGAGACTGTAAACAAGCCTAAGAACTCATAAAAGCAAAAAATCTGGACTTAAATAAGAGAAACCCGATTTAAAAAAAAAAAAAATCAGGTATGTGCATCGAAAAACAATGTAATTCAGTGTGCATACACACTGTTGCTAAGAGCTAAGTGTGAAAATATGCGCTATGTTGCTAAAGATAAAATTGCGCACGCCTAAAAACTAAAGATTTTTTTTTTTTTTAAAGGTCTCATCAATTCTTAAAAGGGTCTAAAGGTGTCAAGGGTCACAACAAGACATAATGGAGTACTCTTGTTCCCTAGTAGAGTCACCAATTTTTTATGGCGGACTTATCCTTCTTGTGGACAAGAAGGATCTCCCTAGATTTCCAATAAAACCTAGTAACAAACATAAAAATAAAAAATAAAAAAATCTACCTTTCCTTAGCCTATAACTAAAACATGAAACATGTAGTACACGAAGAATCACTTACCTATTAGTGATGTGTTGTAGAAGTCCTTTCAGTGCTTTCCACAACGATCTTTTCCTCAATTCCTTAGAAGCTTTCCCAATGCTTTCCACAACTTCTCCATCATGCTCCAAATGCATAGACAAAACCATTCAAAGGGATCAAAGCATCTCACATATAAAATCAAAGGTAAATGAAATCCCTAACTTAACATACAACATATATTTGAATCAATAATAATTTATAAACCATGTGAGTGATTAAGGAATCTCGCAAATAACATCAAAATAGACACAATTAGGAAACAACAACTAATTTGTATTAAACTCAAAGGATAACAAGCTTACAACCTGGTTTCCTTTATGTCACAAGACTCTTCCAATGGTCTTTGTTCCTTCCCTTGATGACAAGCTCTTCAGACCCAAAATCAACAGCATAAGTTTACAAATCCAAGTCCCTGACATTACTTCAACAATTTTTAGGTAGGAGGAAGAGGTTTCTAGTTCCTCTTCTAAGCGATATGATGCTTAAGAGGATGATATTAGTTGAATGAACCAAGGGATGAGGCACAAATATGTAATGGTTCGAGGTTTATAATTTGGATAAGATTCCTCCATCAAAGCTTCTAGAATTTGATTTTTTATTTTTACTTGCGTGAACAAGATTGCGCAGTTTATAGGGGAAGACAGTGCGTAGGACACAATGGTAAAAACTACACATGTGCATGTAATGGTTAGGAAAACTACGCAGATGATCAAAATTTGTTTTTAAGCAGTGCAACCCAAAATTCCTTTTGTCCTTGGTATTGTTTTACTTCAATATTCTTAGGGGATTCACTTGAGACACTCATCGGATGTCGAGAGATCTGAATTGACAGTCATGGTGACAAAATTTAGTGTAACAACTACATCTCTCCCCACACCAACTTAAGGACAAGTTTTTCCATCTACCATATCTATTAAGTTTTTGATCAAATTTGTTTCAAAGATATTAACACATATAAACTTTAATTTGTAATTGTGTGTTCAACTTCCATGGGGATTTTCACCATCAAACCTATTCATCATAATTATCATGTTTACATAAAACTTTGTATCCTAGTGTTGGGGGTATTCACTCATTATAAGATTCTTGAACCAAATTAAATAATTTCCCTTACCTATATAAACATCCCACAACCTTGAGTTAGGTCATGAAAAACCTAGATCTTCTCTTTTTTTCCATCCTTAACTTGGTAGTGATCGTACCATCCCTTGTTTGTTCCAAGGGTAGATGCTTTGATTTTGTAATTCAACAATTAAACCACTTGGAAATCAAAATATTAATCCACTACCAATGCTTTTTAGTGTATGGATCCATTTCAATGCATTTATTTTCCTTCCCAATCCATTCTTATAAGGAGAGAGGGTCAATAAGTACTCGAACATTTTTATTTGTCTCCATACCTTTATACAATAATCCTTTTGGAGTCTTTTGGTAATGGAGGCATACTAAAGACATGTGCATTTTTAAGAACAAAGTTGTCTTATCGTTGGGTTTTTCCAATCATTGTCATTTATTTATATATATTTAACAAAAATGAGTAAGGTTTCTATTAAAATATGTTGAACCTTAGGATTACCCTCTCTTTGATGGTTTTTCTCACCTCATTCCATCATTTTTCCATAAGATCAGAAACCCTAATCAATGAAGAATGCTAGGTTTTGTCTTAAGGATGCATTTAAATGATTGTCATATTATATTTTCATGATTTTTCTATTTGGATAATTTTTTGTAATTTAGCTACAGAATGCAGCCTGTTCTGCAGCTAACTATGCGTTCTGTAGCCACTCTTATGGTTTAGCAGGTTCCAGGTGTCAGCTGAGGAATTGGGCCACATGGGTGTTTCTAGAATCATGCCTACATGGATTATATCCTACTCACTCGGTCCATATCGACAGAAAAGGGAGCCTAAACTCATGGTCAAAGATACAAGTCAAAATACGTTACCTGCAGCAGTAGGACTCTTGATTTGCTCTTTGTAGCAAATCATGAGTCCAACAGTCCTATTTCAATTTCAATTCGAGTTAGGCACCTGTAGCTAGTTTAACGCGTAATCAGTTATGTAGTTTCCCTTTAAATATTGGTTCCACAGAACCAAGAGACAGTTCAGATTTCTAAGTGTAAACACAGGCTTTCTGTGGATACTCTATTTCCAGGCTTTATTTTCATCATAATAAGAAGTTCAATTTTCCAATGATTGCTTGATTGCACCTTTAACAAGCTAGGAGTTCAACCACATCAGTTGCAGAGGGCCCCTACTTCTGAAGGAGGTTTTTATTTGTGTTTTTAGTTAAATTTCCTTTACTCTGTTTCAGCAAATTATGTTTCTAATTAGGCTTATGCTTCGTTTCTAGTTTTCAAATAGTTTAATGATAAATCAAAATTGTGCAGACTTACTCTTCCAAGAAATTTCGTGGAAATAGAAACTCTGTTTTCAAAACTGAATTAAGGATTGAAGTGCTAAGAAACCACAGTTGTTTAGTTTTACTATTCTTGTCTTTTATTTCCATTATAACGGAGTTGTCAATTGTTGTGTCAACATATGTTTATAAAAGCCATCTTCAATATGCTAATCCTACATTAAATGGTTAAATATCTCACACATACAGTAGTTGAATTTACCTTTCTTGTTGTCATTTTCTTTCCAAAGACTAAGGCATAATTTATTTCTCCTAAAGCATCTCAAAATGTTAAACACTTTACAATTGAATGTTGCAGAAAAATCAATTGTACATTAGTTGATTTTAGTTAAAACTTACATGATTTTTCTTTCAAGACCCTCACTTAATTGCAAACAATAATCTTCCTAAAAATCAATCTAAAAGGAATTGATTTGATCATGTTTCAAGATGGGATGGTTGAATGATTAATGGAATGCAATTTCTGAGCTATCCATTTGTAGATTTTTCTTAGTTCTCTAGTTCAACAGGTGTAATTAGTTACCTAGCATTACTTCAAGAAGATCACTCTTTACAAATTGAATATTGGGAGTAACTAAACATACCTTAGAAGTTTTCGTTACATTTTTTGCTTATTGTTCTAGACATTAGGGGATTAAAAGTACAAACAGTTACTTGACATCATCTCAATAAGGTCATACCTAATCATTGAATGTTGAAGTAACCAAAGGTACACTAGTTGTTCATTTTCCACATTCATTTAAGATAGGCATTGTAATTCTCAATCTTAGTTTTAGAAATAGATCCATATATTAGGACAAATAAACAAATTAGATCGATGCTTTGTTTTCTTAACTAGCCCACAATTTTGGTTTGTTTTATGAAAATTAGATTAGTTTAAGGAACACTTCCTTTTCTTCCTTATGAAATTCATTAGATTCACTTAAATATTTCCATATTTTTTAGATTAACCGTTCTTAGATCTCAAAGAACAAAAACCCCCCTAAAAACAACATAAAATACAAAACAACGAAGTAAGGAGTAAGTTGCTTAAGCACGTATGGTGCACCACAATTCATCAGTTTACAAACCTCAGATTGATAATTAATGCAAACAATTTAGGACACTAAATTGACCAAACAAAATATGTGCTCGAATGCAAAAAATACATGGGAAATCTAGTACATTGCTTCTTCTTGTAGAGGATCATCCAAAGAAGGTCTAACAATTGTTTCAAAAAGACAAAATTGAAGACCAACTAATCCAAAGGGCCAACATACATAAAAATTACACATTTACAACATGAGATCATAAAAAAAGGAGATAAAATTTCTTCCTAATGCCTATTGAGATCAAGCTACAATTTTCCTGTGGGTCAAATATAAGCTATGCTTGTGGGACATTGGTTTTCATTTACCTCAATTTCCAACTTTGAGTCATTCAACTATCTATGGAGTGCATACATTTCATTATCTTGGTGAGTTATTTTATATTTAAGGGAGGGATTGAATCTCATCAATAAGAGAGATGGAGGTTGTCATCTGTTGATGATTTTTCCAATTAATTTCCATATTTTCCAATTGCAGGTCTTCAATTTGTTGTAAGCACATTTTTCATTCAATGTTTCCCCTTTCTACTATTAAATTTCCTTCCCTGGTCGACATTGATAAGTTGCAAGAGAAAAGGAACCAAATGACAAGGTGTAGAAGATTCAAGGGTCCAATTAAAAGATTGTTGAGAGAAGCTAAGGGGACATCGACGATCCAAAGGTAGGCAACAACACCATAGGGGCCGAAATTAAGAAACCAATTCCCACAGGGAGGAGTAGGGGGGTGAAAATGATTGCATGGCCTAGGCCACAGAAAACACATTAGTAAAGAAATAGAGGATGCTTCTAATTAAAGAAGCTAAGCTTCCAAGAACCACTGGAAGCAAGAGTAATATTGGATTCCATGCAAATGGGAAAGGTGTACTTTATTTCCAAAGGACCTCACAAAGTAAATATGTTTTGCACATAGAAGCATCTGTGAGGACGAACCAAGCAACGAATTGGCCTACCATGAGCCAAGTTTATAGGAATCGAATCTTCATGAACATATAGGGAAACCCGAGCAGCCCCATAAATAGGTGTGTTTTTTAATTCGCCACCACCAACACTATATAAACTCAACCTTCTACCTATAGCGTATACGATAGAGCATTTATCATGGATAAATACTTAGAAACCCAAATTATCACAGAAAATTTATGAGAAAACAACCCGACTCAGATGAGCAGGCACGAGGCATATTTACAAGTTATTAAACCAGAACTACCATGGATCAAGCAATATAGAATTGTATAAGAACAAAGTTATCCATGGATTTAATCCCAAAATCAAAGACCCCATCACCATTAATTTTCATAATAACCCACAACCTTGAGTCCATCAATGCTTAAGGTGCAAGATCAGTTCGAGGTTGTATGTGTCATCTAGTCTCATATCTTAGCGCATGTGAGGGTATTGGGTAGAATTACCATGCATGAGCTACATTCTCTCCATAAGCCACAATGTTAATTTTAATATGCGATTTTTTTGGATCTGAAATTCTAATGTTGCATTCAAAATATGGGGGGGGGCTTATTATAGGGGTTCTCATAATGTTCATTAAAACTAAGGGGGAATGGAGTGGTATCATGGAATATTTCTCCATCTATATGAATAATTTATTTCAGTCTGACCCATTTTTAGAAGGCACACCATATT
Source organism: Pinus albicaulis (assembly GCA_034641835.2). Classification (NCBI taxonomy): domain Eukaryota; kingdom Viridiplantae; phylum Streptophyta; class Pinopsida; order Pinales; family Pinaceae; genus Pinus; species Pinus albicaulis. Next base: position 999,393,921 of record CM076577.1, on the reverse strand, counting down.
AGCTTGTCTATTAGCTTCCACATTTTGTGATCTAAGGATGTAAAAAAAGGACTTAAAGCGGAATTTATCTAGAGCACCGATAATTATTTGAAGGAGTTTGAGGTAGTTTTGTTTAGGAAATGAGCCTTTATTTAAATTTTGAGCCGTGAGAAGAGACTCCCCACAGATTGCTATCTTAGAGATTGTCATATCTTTGGCCAAGATTAGACAAAACCAAAGGCCATGCATTTCATCTTGGTTATTTGTTTTCCTTCTAAGCCCCTAAGAGTACTTAATGGCTAGTTTTCCTTCAGGATTGTAGATAACCCCTCCCCCTCCTGCCACCCCCCCAATCGTTGTCATTTTACTAGAGGAATTTCTTTTCTTTTTCTTTATTGCAAATGAAAAGTCACTTGAAGCACCTTATTTTATTAAGTCCAAATATCCTTTAGGGATAAAAACCATAGTATATGATAGTACATTTGTATTTCTTGATCAAGGTTAATTGACATCCCAACGAGAGCCACTCATATCATTGCTTTGTGTTGTTGAACCATTTCAATCATTAAATTCCAATTTGTGTGTAAAATAATTTGGTTTTTTAGATAAAATCTAAGGATTGGAATCCCCCTAGCATATACTACGGTTTTCATCCCTAGTGTATGCCAATACAAACAAGTGTATTGGAGAAAATAACATTCTGAATTTAATCCTTGATGCACTATTTCTTTTCTTCATATGTACAATATCATTATTTCCTCTAGTTTTTGAGCTAGTGCACTAATGCTTATTGCCTTTATAGATTTTCTTAGACCCAAGGAGCTATCATTAACATTGGATACATTTAGCTTCATAACTGTAGAGTTAGCTCTTTGAGAATATATTACTCGCTTAAACAATAATTTCTTCCATTAATTTATTTAATAAATATAGGGACATATATAAATGTATTGTATTTTCATCCATATTAGCTTAACTAGAGAGCCCTAGTGCTTGAACCTTGATTGCATTTATTTTTCTTCTAGTTGTTTCCTTATTTTGTAGAATCTTCAATCTATTACTACGAATGTCCTCAAATTTTCATTCAACATCTTGTATGTATATCTTTACTACATCATTTTCCATTGAAACGAGAAATTGTGATTCTTTGTATATTTTTCCAAAAGGTCATTTGAAGTAGCTAATTTGACCTTTTTGAGAGTCACTAGTATGTGGAAAATTTGTTGACTTTATTGAAGATGGATCTAATTTCAGTCATTCAAATGTTAAAACATTTGCAAACCTCCCATCTTTTAACCATTGGTCATTATATTTAAAGGGATATGAGGCTTTTTAATGCTTCGTTCTCTATTTGGAGGAGGATTACAAGGTGATTAGAATCATACCAAACCTCAAGTCCTTATTATTTTAATGTCATTTATCATTGTTTTGCAGGCTAAAATCTATTAGTGCATTTTGATACTATCCCCAGTTCATTAATAGTAATAAGGGATCCCCTCCCTCATCGTGTTTTCCGAGTTTCCAGTGCTTTTATTCATGATATTTGACTTTCCACCTATAATAAATGTTTCAAAAAAAGAAAAAAAAGAAAAAAATCCCAAAGATCATCTCAAAAGGCTGTTGTCTCTCTGTAAGGTATATAATAACAATATTGAAGGTCTTACAGAGATCCAATGAGGAGAGAATAACAATCATTGATGATAAAATCATTATAAATGTATTAATTTCAGCGATTTGATTCTCAAACTAGTGAAAATTCCTCTTGAGTGCTCTAGTGAATCAAAACCCATGAAGTCCCACTTCTTTCACGACTTAAAAGTTTACCCCCCCCCCCCCCCAAATTTTTTTTATTCAAATGATATTAGTGATGTGGAGATTCATAAGTAAGTTTCTTTGAGGGCTTGCTAAGACCTTTGAGCTAAAAAGAAAAATAATCATTTAGGCACCTTCACTAAGGCATGCCCTACTCTAAGGGCCCTTTTCATAATTTTTTGTTTTCATCTCAAAAAATTCTGAATAATATTACTTTGAGCTAGAGAGGTGTATGATTTTCTAATCCCACTTTGGGTTTTCTTTCCTACATCTTACATACTTCTCCCTCAACCACCCCTGTACCACCCTGCCCTCCCCCCAATACTCCCAGTGGAATCGTTCCTAGAGATGAGAGGGTGATGTTTTTGGAACAAGGTCATTATAATTCTACATTAATTCATGGTTAATGGTTTATCCTCTATAAGAGAGGATATCAATCGTTGAGTTAGTACAATAGGATATTCCTCCTTTCTTATACCCTCATTCATATAGTGGATAAAATATTTACCTTTATGAACACTAAGAGAAGGAAATCATCTTGAGAAAGATATAATGAATAATTTCGAGAGGTTCTATAAATGTTATTTATGCAAAAAAATTACTAGTTATGTCGTAAGGTGTTCCCTTTGAGAAGAACCCCCATCCCATGCCACCCATGTCATAGTGAGCCATTGATTTTGGTGTTAGACAATAGAAAGTGTTTTCCATTGGATTGAATATTTTTATTAGTCAGTTACAATTCGTTCCTGAATGGCCTCAACCATCATTTGAAAATCTTGCAGGACATATAAGCAATGTGTAGTTGGTTAGGGTTGAAGGTTATTCTATTCAAAGTATATTCAACGTTGCATAAACGTCCCAGCTAATATGGATATCCTTGAATAATTGTCCTTATCCCTCTCTATATTCATTGATTCCACTGGAGAATTTAAGAGTTTAATAAATAAAGGGGCGCAAATTCTAAATAATATGGACACAAGAATCCCACGTAATCAAGTAATTTTGGTTTCTTATTTAAATATTGCATTTTTCCTTTTGTCTTTATTGTAAAAAATTTCAGACTCTAGAACAGTGCACATAAGCAGACATCCAATGTCAAAACCACTTTGAAAATGTGAACAATGTGGGTAACTGTGCAAATTAGTGAGTTGGATATTCATTCTGACGTTTCCAATATTCCAAATTCCATTGGATGTTGAAGCATATTAAAAAATTCCTACTGCGCAATGAAAAATATGATATTACTGGTATGAAAACTTTACTTGATGGATTTGGTCATTGGTTGTGCTTGAAACACTTGGATTTAAGCGACTTCACGAAGATTTATTCATTTCTAGAGTCTTTCAGAAACTTGAAAAGCCTCCAAATTATTCACCTATTTCGTTGTTATGATCTATAGATGCTCCCAGATTCCTTTAGAAACTTAAAAAACCTCCAAACTATTCACCAATGGGCCTGATCCCGTCTATGGATTCTCCCAGATTCCTTCGGCAACTTAGTGGACCTCCAAACTATTTACCTGTTCCACTGTTCCCATCTGCAAATGCTCCCAGTATGAAAACATTAGTATCTTTGGAGAGGTTGAGAGCAGGCGGTTGTGTGAAGATGAAGACAATAAGGGTGTTATTGCACTATACATAGCTTTGGGAGCTATATATTCATGATAATTTTAATGGTATGGTTGAGGTTGGATAATTGCCAACAACATTTATAACTTTAAATTTGATGGGTGGTGGTGCATTGAGGAAAGTAGGAGCGCTTTGTGGTCTCTCAAAACTACAAACACTGGACATTAGCAGGTGCGTGGAAGTGTTCAGACATTCATATCTTTGGAGAGGTTGACGACATACACTTGTGTGAAGCTGAAGAGAATGCATGTAGATTGATTTTAGAGTTAATATATGTTGGTTACTGCTTTGTATTAGAAGAGGTGGAAGGTGTTCATAATTTTATGTGGTTGATGCAATTTGATGCCTTTGGATGTCACAAATTACATTGTTTGGTGTGGGAGCTGTAGGATATTGCACAAACAATATGAAGATTCATTGTTTTCAAGGCAGTAAAAGTTTTCTTAAATATTGAATTTATTTTATGGTAACAACTTTCACCATCAAAATGACATGTGTAGTGTCTGATGAAGCTTGACGCACAAATATTGAACTTCCCTTGCCCTAGGTACTATTATTCAAATAATGTATTTTTTTTGTGATCTTGCTTTAGTGTGGATTATTCATTTTTAAGAGAAAAGTAAAGAACTTTGTATTGATATGGTGGCTAGACCTTTGAGAAGCATTTTTTTATTTGTGTAATATATGGTGGACATGAGAACCGATGTTGCTTATTTGGGTGTTCACGTATTTATTTCTGGTGGATCAAAATTTGAAGTAAAATTAAATAATCATTGCTAAAAGTTTGCATTATAACAAACATGGAATGAAAAAGGGGCATTAATCATGGCTACGACAAATGATATCTGGGAAATAGATGAAATGCGCAGCGCCAAGCTCAAATGTTGGAAGAGCTCTGTCATGGCAAGAGTATCGACATGGGTATGGCCAAGATGATTTTATATTTTCTTCCATTTCCACACCTCATTCATGTTCCATTATCTCTCCTCTTAGCATATTATCCCCACTACAATCATCATCGCCTCTGCATGCCTTTGCAACACCTAGTTGTACTTTGCACCATGTTTATTCCCCGCGCCATGTATGATGACGGTGCAAAAATTGAATTCGTTTGTATTTGTAGCCAACATGGAAGATTCCAATGTTGTATGTTATCATTATGTTAGGAGTTTTCCATTTTTTAAAATATATTAATAAGCATACCATTAAATATAGGTTTATTTTTAATCTTTTTAAACTTTTGTCAGAGAGTGGTTTGGAGACATACCCTAGTAAAGTGGATTTGCATTAGGTTTATTTTTAATCTTTTTACACTTTCACTAAAGAGTGGTTTGGAGACGTACTCCAGTAAACTGGATTTTCATTGGCTAGGGAGTTAATCAAGTGAATCAACTATCGTTTGGACCACAAAGGAGTATTTACATATATGACATGTATAAATTTTATCCTCATGTTGTTAAAGTTATCATGGTCCATCGAAAGGTTTAATTCTTCCTGCTATATTGTTTTGGTATATAATATTTATATGTAATCATTGGTTTTGTATTCACTTTTTGTTTAGTAAAATGCTTTTTAAGTTTATGCAATTAATTTCATTCGACATAGAAGTAAAATTTTAAAAGAGCCATTTTATTAGTATTTGATGTATGGTTTGTTTGTTTTGATTCAATATGGGGTATTTTAATTTGTAACTTGGAGTCACTATCCATGGCAGTAATGATTGCGATTGGCACTGAAAGTTGTGAACTTATATAATGTATATATGGAGCATGGAATGTAGAACATTATTTTACCATGAAACTCATCTTTTATTTGCAAATTTTCCATTTTTTTTAAACTCATATAAAAAATCAATTATCACAATCGTCATTGCTAAGGGTATATGAAAATGAGCAAGAAGTTGCAAATATTGGTGAAGGAAAAAATTATCCAGTCACTTGGAAAACATCATATCCATATTACTAGGTCTACATAGAAAGTGAATGTGCAAGATAAAATTATTTTACAGATAAATTGGAAAGAGGAATACAACCCATTATGACCCATCTATTTGGATGCAAACTACCTAGTAATATGGGCACTAGGGAAGCTCTAAGGCATTGAAGAAACATGGAAACTCGATACACATTCAAAATTAATGTGTAGAATAATTGGACCTAAATGTTGAGTATAAACCAAAAATATGGTGAACTCTTGTTTTCCTCCACTGCAATTATAGATTCATTGATATTGCTAACAACAAGTCACCTAGTGGCATCCAATTATGTTCCGATATATTTCATGTCAATTTTAGGTTTTAGAAAGGCATAGTCACCAGATGTTAGGAGTGTCCATTAATAGTGGGTCAATGTTGCTTCATTATTTTTTATAACTAAGTAATGCAAATACATGCCTAACAATCCTTTTCAGTCGAGCATTCCCAGACAAAAAAAAACAGTTTTAAAAACATTATTGAGATTTGTGTCAGGTTGGTATCCCAATACCAACATATGCCAAGAAGTATCAATAGGATGAACATGACCATTAAATGCAATCAATGTTGGTGGTAGAGTTCCTAAACACCAGTGAGTCAGATTGGAATTTATATTCTACAAATAAAACTGTTAATTTGTAGATCTAGATATAAAATACCAATGGTAATCCAAAATTTATAATCTAAGCTTGATCAAAGATTTAAACAAACAAGGATAACATTCAACTTACTTATTTAAGTCAATAATGATAAATTTCATGGATGTTTTTCTTTCTCCAGGCTTGCAAATCAAAGATGTTCATTTCATATTGCCATGCACATTGATTTGGATCAAAATTCTTTGATATAAGGGGATGGGAGAAATATAGATAAGTTTCTTATACAATATAATTAAACCATTTGGTCATCATAAATCATAAATTTAAAATGTAGACTTAAAATTGCAAACAGAATTGAACAAATTGGAAAGTAATACAATATGTGACAAAACAACATTAACACAACATAATCACAAGTTATGAACACTTAAATTTCTAAGAAGTATCTACTAAATGATTGTGAAAAAGGGACACTCCACCCAACCATAGGCTCTCTATTGTACCAACTCTCATTGTAATAGAGGTTAGCACTTAAGCTAAAACTATGAATCCACAAAGGTGATTTACCTATGGTTGACTTGAAATCTCTTCACATAGTCCAATTCCTTTATTCACAATCATTTTTTCACCTACAACAACCCCAATCCATCAACGTGTAATCCAAGGAATGGTATCGGTTTCACCAATCAACAATCCATTATGCTAACGCACTCTCCTTCACAGCACCAACATACGATGGCCAACAATTTTCATTGTGGAATTCCAAATATTTATTTGTAGATAACTTTCACAATGATTGCAGCTATCATTACAGATAGTATTCATTACATTCATAAATATTGCAATATAACTCAACATAATTTCTACATCAATTCTATGGTTGCTTATAAAGTCACCCTATTGTGTCCTTAAGTGAATATACTCTATATAGTATCTATACTGACCTTAAGCTATAAAAAAACCAATTTATTTATCCAAACAATTCTCCAAACCCAAACTTTATTTTTAAATAAAATAATTCATATTTATAATTTAAATATTCAATTAAATCGCATAACATGTCACATTATCTTTCTTCTATGTTACTCTTTCCTATGCTACAACCTTACAATGTTTCCTTTGCAAGATGTGGTGAAATTTCTAGTAAATGTAGGGACCATATATGATTGACTCCAAGGAATGAAACTTACATGTTTCATTGACCTAATATTTAAATTGTTGATCAACTAATGGAAAGTATCATTGATCAACACAAACACTTCCACCACCTTCACTTTATTCTCCTTGTCTTGTTCCACTCTACCAAAGATCTCCCTTCCACACACTTAATTAGAATATGGTCATCCCCCCATATTTGCATGCAAATCTCATTGAAGCACTTATGATCAAAACCTTATCTTCCTTATCTAACATTATTTTGCTAAACTTCATTCCTTTCTCTGTAGATTTTGTAGTGCTTCTTGATTATTATTTTTTATAGTAAGTTTCTCTCTTGTGGCCTTATCCCATCGAACAAGAGAAGAAACAATTATGGCCATTTTTTTTTGGTTTATATGTCCATCACTAGACTGGAAAACAATTACCCTACTATCTCTTTTTTAAAATTTATTGTGTCTTATCTCTCCTCAAGATCTTATCTGCACCTATCTAGAAGCAAATCACTACACAGTGCCATAAGAATCCCTCCACTCATTCCCTTCTTCTCCATAAGGTTTATCCTATCTATCATATCCAGCGTTGAACATTACTCATGACCTCCCTCTTCTTGATAGAAGGACTAAAAGAATTTCCAACATAGAACATATGAGGAAGATCATGGACCAACTTACCTTAGGTTGCAAAGAACAATGTTGGAAAATAATAAATATTTTTTGGATCCCCTACTTCCACAACTAAATGTTGAATGATTTGCTTTAGCATATATGTTGAATAGATTTTGGTTTATCACCCACTTCCATTGAAATAATAACCTTTTCCTTAACGTTATCCCCCTAAAACCATCTCTGTACAAACCCCTTCCTTCAAGACCTTTTCTCCTTTTAAAAAATCTAGTGGCTTTACCATTCTCATCCTTTGAGAAAATTTTGTTAGGAATAAATTTTTAACTATTTCCTTCACAAGCTCTTTTTCTCAAGTTCTTATGATGAAAATTCATCATGCAATCAATAAACACATGCCCAAATATATGGCAATGAACACATTGGAAGGGTATCCCTATGCAATCCACTACCAGTGCGTTATCTTTTGGTATCTCATCTTTAAAGTCAAATTCTACCTAAATTCGAGCAACAAAATGTGATACTCTAGAGTTAAACTTGTCACCTACATTTATGGAGTTCTTGAGTCTATCTCATATTCCCTTGAAGGTATCCACTATCCAAAAATCAAGCGATAGATAAGGATATTCACCAAGATTAAATGCATAAGATACTTTTTTAGTGAAGATTGAACCTTGTCTCCCATTTCTTAGATATAACATCACTACACCTTTGTAAAAATGAGACTTTAAAAAAAATTCAACATCAATGTTGGATTGAAAGTGGATATCTAACCAACCCCACCCCAGGGTATATCCTTTTCAATTATTTGATCGAGGAATTTGAACCAATGATGGGATGGAGGATGAACTAAGATAGGAGGTAGCTCGACACCCTAATATAGAGTACCACAAATTTTCAATCCAAATTTTAAGATTCTTCTTAGAGATGAAGCAACCATAAAACCTTATATCAAGGTTTTTAGGGACAAGACCACTCCTTGAGACATAGTGGTGTCTTCTCTTAATAAAAGTCAACTTTGGTCGTTTTCCAATTTTTAACCTTTCACTATGGATTCAATTGTAGTATCACCATTTAAGTCCCTCACTCCACAAATATAAAAGGATACAATGTCCTTTTACCTATATTGGATTTTGGGAAAACAACATATTTGAAAGGTGAAGTCTAACTGTTTTGCATTTTTCTTTTCTGGTCGAAATTCGATGAAACAATTTTTGTGAGATCACTATTTTTCCTTCTTTGAAATGGATTTTTTTAATGCATTAATGGATTCAAAACCATGGAACACCCCATGGAAATTAGTCCATATAAATTTGACATTCCAACAAATTTTCGTCAAATTTTAGGGAAAACGCACTAGAAAACATATGCTTGATAAAGCGCAAAAACATAGAATGTTTAGAATATTATTATTTGTAATGGTTATTTATATTCTTAAGGAAGTTTACCTATGGTGAATTTACCTTTAGGGTTGTATACCTACTTCAACATCCCTTTGTTTATACCCAAGAAAGTTAGGTTCTTCACTAGATTTATTCCTAAATTGGAGCACCAAACCATGCATGTCGCTCAATGAGAACATGAGTTCTAGAAATTTGATTTTGTAGGATTTCGTTGGTGATCAACTCGAGAGGTTCCTTTTTCATTGGGCCTTGCAGTGTTAGCCATGGTGCTTAATGTTGTAATATGTGGTATTTTACCCATGAAATACAAATCATATTTATAAATACCCATTAAAAAATATAATTCCTCAAAAATGTTTGATTATGTGGTTAAAACCATAATCTTGAATGATGTCCTGAGATTTCACTGAAAAAGGTGAGGGAAAAATGACCCACAGAATGCTTGATAGAGTTTTCTCTACCTAGATAAGTTATCTAGCCACCGCCTCTCATCTTGGCTTGGACTTAGCCTCCATTGTTGGGATGCATAGTGAAGATTCTATCTCATGTTTCCATGATGGTCTTGGTGGAGGGGGGTTGTGGCTCCTGATAGTGGTGGAGATGTCTGTCCTATGCAACCATAGGGCATCTGTTTGGGTCAACAAGATGATAGTATACAGGCTCACAGTTAATGCCATTTTATACTCCTTATTGGTGAGATTAGACCTGGCTCGAATAGGTGGGAATATGATGTAATGGGTCATTGATGAACCTTATGATAAGCAAGGTTGTTTCACTGTGGGCTTCCCACCATTATACTCTCTTTTTTCTTGGATTTTTGTGCATAGGATTTGGGGAATGTGCCTAACTAGGTTTTATTAGGAACACTGGTGCTAGATTGAAAAGTAATTACGTGAGGGTAACACCTCGAGTAAACATGGTTCGCCTTTGACTAGTGGTTATGCATCCAATAAGATTCCATACCCCAAAATGGGGTTTCTCATGCTACGTGTCAGGGTGGTTCAATACTATGGACACGGGGCGACTTATTTTCTTTTCAAATTATAATTAAAAAAATGTGTGGGGATTCTTTCCTATTTTGAAAAACAACCACATACATGGCTTTTTGCCTAAAATAGAGTATTGAGTGTAAGTGGGGCATTGATGTTGAGAAACAATGTCTCATATTCAGAGGGAAGATACTCCATGATTGCACTCAGATCAAATAATTTTATATCCAGGAATTCAACCATTGTTTCGAATCTGAGGTTATGAGGAGAAGCACCTAAAGCTAGGACACAAAATTGATCTGTTTCCTACAAGGATGCAACAAAAGGAAAGGCCCCAATTTCAGTAGTACATGGGAAGGTTAATACACCTTCAAATTTGAGCCAAAATTATCTAGGACCCTACATAGTGGACAAATTGAAGAAATCCCCAACAATGGAGATAAAAAAACTCGAAGGTAACTTTTGTTTTTTCTGTTCTTTATTCTAAGGCTATTATTTGCAGATTCAATGAAATTTGGCCTAAACCTGAGGCTTTATTGCATTGGTTCTTCACCTATTGGACACCAAAATATGACTTTTTTTATGCTCTAAAGTATTTTTTTATGGTCCAATTTTAAACTCAAAAGGATCTAGATTATGTCCAAAATATAGGCCCATGGTTTTGAGGTAGAGTTGGGTTATCTATCACTCCATGGTTCTTGGGTTTTGATGCCACATCTATGGTGGTCAAAACCATGCTAGTGTGGGTAAGGCTTACAAACCTTACACTTCCTTTATAGCATCACAAAGTTCTTGAAGACATAGAAAATACATTAGGCATCTTTAAAAAAATGAATTTGGAGAGAACAAAGAATGACCTCTTCACCTTTGCAAGAATTTGTGTGGAGATAGACCTAAGTTTAATTTATCCCACATCAAATGATGTACAATCTACCTTATAGTGCTAATGGAAATTATTTGATCTATGATGTAAGGATAGTGAGTTCCCACATGTTGTTAACTATTTTGGGTCAATTCCCATTGAACAAAGAATGAATCCTCAAAGTAGACTTTATTTGACATAATATAACATGGGATAAGATAAACTCTACATGAAGCAGCCTAGAAATCCAGGAAATGGCTCAATAGGGATATTATCCAAGTATGAATTGAACCTATTATGGGTATTATTCAAGGAAGGAACATTGTTATACTCCTATTTTTCATCCCATAACACTTCCAGTTTTTTGTTGAACGTGCTCTGCATCCTCCTCCAACAATTTCCTAGGTCAATAGATTATGTTTCTAGCCTTCTTTACCTCCACATTACACCACCAAGAAAAAAAACAAAACATTTACATCAAAATAAAAATCACAAAGACAACAATTTGGCTTGCACTAATTTAAATTGCAACTTCGTACTCTTATTAAATAAATAACATGGAATCTTGTAATTGAGTAATTTGAATAAGTTTGAGTAAGCGGGCATGAGCAACACGTTGCAACTAGTGGGTGTTTAGAGTGCCCAACTAAGGGAATTATTCATGGTGATAACATGAAATGAATGGAAATACACATGTGGAATCTAAATATGCATACATATCCACCAAGCATCTTCTATAAAAACCTAGATATTAAAGGTTTGCTTGCTACATTATCCATGGTATCTTTTCCTTGTAGTAATATGAGTTCAAGGGCCTCCATAAGCCAGGTGATACTGATAAACACTTGTGTTGAAACCATTTCCTGATCACGTCAGGGTGACATAAAACATAAGAGTTGAATGGTGATATGGCTTGATGAAACAAAATATAATGTTTATACAATCAATACATATACTTAATGTTCATCTCAAATAATAATTAAAGTACCTCTTCATTATAGTAGGACAAGAATAATGAATTCAGTGGGAGAAAAAGGAGAAAGAAAATTTAGTTCAGTGGGGTTTTTAGAACAAACATTCTTGCTTGTTGGTGTTGAGATTTTGTATAGTTGGTGTAGCATCGGGTGTGCTCTAGCCCTGAAATTTTGTGGAGAGGCTAGGACACACTTGATCTCCAAAACCCAGAAAGGGATTTGATAAATTTCATTTGGTGTTCAAGTTATTCAAATAATTAATTATTTTAATGGATTTCCTAAGTCTAATCTTATGAAAATAAAATAATTAAAGTGAATTAATTAACACATGTGCTAAAATTGTCTTAAGTCACATGGATCAAGCAGTATTTTAATCTTAGTCATTGTTGAATGATTTAATCTCGGTTGTTGAAGGGTTCAACGAAAAGTATGAGAGAAAGGATTGAGGGTCAGTTGGAGGAGACACACAGTGGCAAAACTGAGGAATAGATTTGGAATTCTAGGGAAAGTTTGCTAAGAATTTTCGCTGAAATTTATTGCAGTGAGGGGTAGTATTGGCCAAGGGAATGATCTAATTCCAGGGCCAAGAGGCAGAGGAGCAGCAACAAGAGCAGCACAGAGGGGCTTCATAGCCATGCAGTCTAGCAAGGGAAGCGCAGAGGCAGCTAGGGCCACGCAAGGTTGACGCAGGCCCAGAAAAGGCATCGCAAACCCTCCAGGGGTGATGCAGGCCCTCCTAGAGCCACGCAGAGGCTGGCGCAGGCCTTCTAAGGTAACATTGGGGCTTCAGAAGTAGCGATGAGGGTTTCTAGGGTCATATACGGGCTGAGTCTTGTAAATCTCGCTTGAGGGTGTGGATTAGTATGATATTTGGCACTAGAACTTCAGGTTAGCTGCAGATTTGATTTATTTTATTTTATGTCGGGTTTTCCAGGCTTGGAACCCAGATTTGTTGTACTCAAAACTACTTAATAATAAAACCCTCATATATGCTGCATCGATTTTCTTGCTTTGGGTTTTTCCGAGGACTTATGTCCAAAAATCCATGTGTCACTTTGTTGCATGAGCGTATTATTTAGTAAATTATCTGCATGTGTAGGCTATAGTTGTGTTTATTTTTGGTATTTTCTGAATCTAATTTCTGGAAATAAATTGTATTAATTAAATCAAGTAGGAGAAAAGAAACCAATACACTGTAGTAGAATTTTCACATGGTATCAGAGTGATATCAGATCAAGCTTAATCTCTAGCAATCAGCTGATGAAATATTTTTCTGTAGGGTGGCAGAAGAAATAACACATTCAGAAAGGGCATCTTGACAGTAAGAGAATGTAGATCCAAATGAGGACAACATTGAAGCTGCAGAAGGCCTTCAGGCTTATGCATACCCTTCCCAAGGCAGCATAAGGACTGCATCACCCAGTTTGGGGTTACGCAGTCTACTTCTTAATAGTGCTGAGGCTGCACTAGGCTAGTCAGTGGGACGTAGTCCAGTAATTTCTCCAGTTGCAGAAGAATTTTTTCCAAGATCTGGAAGCAGTGCTTCATATCTTCAGCAGTGCTAGTGGGGTGGAGATTCTGCAGGTGTGGAATTGTGCCTAGCTAAGGCAATAAAGGCGGGAGGAAGACAGTTACTCAGCAGATCTGAGATTTGATCAAGAGGATCAGAGAGCATTGTCCGATTGTGTTTGGGTGAAATATTTCTAGGAGGGAAATCAGTTTTTCAGTAGAAGTAGTTACTAGAGGGTTTCTAGTCACCAAGAAACCCAGATCTAGAGGGAGAAGTATTGTTTATGTCAGATCTTAGCAATATGGATCAATATGGACAGAGGGATCAAGATAGATTGGACGGCATGTCCAACTATGTTATCTGGAAGGCCATAACCCTTTCAGTTCTAGATGAGTATGGTCTCAAAGATCATGCAGATAAGGTTCTTGTTCTACCAACCGATGTAGATCCTCTCAAGAAGTATGAATAAAATTAAGCGTGGATGACACGTTTGATCATAGACAAAGTCAAGGACCACGTGATTCCTCATATTGCTGGAAAGACTTTAGAAAATGACACGTGGGTAGCCTTGGACACGATGTGCCAAGGAGGCTCCATGCAAAGAAGAATGCTTCTTGAGAACTAGATGCGGTTGTTCCAAATGATGAAGGGTGAAGAGATAGATCCATTCCTCTTCAGGCTTCAAGCCATCCGAGATCAACTGGTTGGCATTGGTGCTACTCTGGATGAGGGGCTCTTAGTGAGGACTGCTCTGAATGTAGTCTAGGAAGATTGGGAAACATTTTTCCAAAGCATTTTGGGAAGGGCAGCATTACCATATTGGGCTGACATGTGGGCTATCCTTCGCCAAGAGGAGATTAGGAGGGTCACCAAGCGACAGAATATTAGGGGAGGAAGCGGAAAGGCCAAAGTCAAGGAGGAAGAGGAGCATGCAACCCTTGCATCAACGGAAAAGAAACATCAAGGGAAGAAGAAGAATGACCTTTCCAAGTTTCGGTGCTTTAACTGTGGTGATCTTGGTCATTTTGCTAGCATTTTTCCTAAGAAGAGGGAAAAAGGATATTTTGATTCCAAGGCTGCAGCAGCAAAGGATGATGGATCTGATAAAGATGCATCCATGAGTGCTCATGTGCCTTGAGAGAAGAGGTGGGGTGACATGGATATGTAGATCATCTACAGACAGTGTGGTGGGATCCTTGAGTCGGCCCTACTCTTGGATCACATACGAGCTACGGGAGCCTTAAGACGATAGTGGGATGAGTCGGTAGATGGTTGCAGGAAGCCACATTGAAGAGAAATAGGGAGTTGAAGAGTTGGAGATGGAGCAGTGTAATGCAGAGGAAACAACAACGTGGAGGCAACAGCGTAGAGGGGTTGATGGGACTTCAGCAGCGTAGAGAAGTTGTGCTCACACAATGCAGTGTTGCAGCATGACAGTGTCTCCAGGAGGACAGTGTAAATCAACATCCAGGGAGCTTCAGTGGTGGAGGGAAACTTGAGTTATCTGTCAAACAGTTGGGCAGAGTTCTTTCAGTTGCTTACTTCTCAACAATTGAGTTGCAGTGCAGCAGTTAGCAATGACAGTGCTATGGGCAGTATAATGTAGCAATTTGAGAGGGAGCTGCAGTATAGATGTGGCAGTGTCAGTGGAAGTGGCACACGCAGCAATACAGAGAGAAGCAATGTAGTGTATGGTGGGCAACAGGCCAAGAATCAACAAAAAATAATCCAACTTCAAGATCTTGAAGTGCATGGTGTGGATGCATTTCTAGAGTATACTTTCCTAGAGCACACTCTATGCTAAGAGTAAGTGTTGATATTTTGTATAGTTGGTGTAGCATCGGGTGTTCTCTAGCCCTGAAATTTTGTGGAGGGGCTAGGACACATTTGATCTCCAAAATTCAGAAAGGGATTTGAGAAATTTCAGTTAGTGTTCAAGTTATTCAAATAATTAATTATTTTAATGGATTTCCTAAGTCTAAACTTAGGAAAATAAAATAATTAAAGTGAATTAATTAACACATGTGCTAAAATTGTCTTAAGTCACATGGATCAAGCAGTCTTTTAATCCCATCTGTTGATTAATGATTTAATCTCGGTCATTGAAGGGTTCAACGAAAAGTATAAGAGAAAGGCTTGAGGATCAGTTGGAGGCGACACACAGTTGGAGAATTGAGGAATAGATCTAGAATTCTAGGGTGGGTTTGGTAATAATTTCCAGAGGAATTCCCTGCAATGAGGGGTAGTATTGGACAAGGGAATGGTATGATTCTAGGGCCAAGAGGCAGTAAGAGGCAGCAAGAGGCCGAGGAGCAGCAACAAGGGCAGTGCATAGGGGCTTTAGAGCCATACAATCCAGCAGGGGCAGCGCATAGGCAACTAGAGCCACGTAGGGCTGACGTAGGCCTAGCAAAGGCAGCGCAGGGGAAGCGTAGACCCTCCAAGGGTGATGCTGGCCCTCCTAGAGCCACGCAGAGGCTGACGCAAGCCTTCTAAGTTAACGTTGGGGCTTCAGAAGCAGTGTTGAGGGTTTCTAGGGTCATATCCGACCTGAGTCTTTTAAATTCTGTTTGAGGGTGTGGATCGATCTGATATTTGGCACTAGAACTTCAGGTTAGTTGTAGATTTGATTTCTTTTATTCTCTGTCGGGCTTTCCAAGCTTGGAACCCAGATTTTCTCTATTCATAACTACTTAATAATAAAACCCTCATATTTGTTGCATCGATCTTCCTGCTTTGGGTTTTTCCAGGGACTTATGTCCAAAAATCCATGTGTCACTTTGTTGCATGAGCGTATTATTCAGTAAATGATCTACATGTGTAGGGTGTAGTGTTTATTTTCGGTATTTTCTTAATCTAATTTCTGGAATTAACTTGTATTAATTAAATCAACTAGGAGAAAATAAACCAATACACTGTAGTAGAATTTTCACAGTTGGTACCCCGGGGGTTCCTCAAATGTTGTGCTTACCATGCTCTAAGCAGCAATCCACTATTATGTGTTGATGGTGTTGTAAACATTTTCATAACAATGAGAGGATTCAAGAATCATCACTTTATACCTCATCATATGTGCTTTAAATCACATTGTGACAATCATTTGAAATAATGTGTGCTTTCTACTTTACCATTATCTCTCATATTAAATGCATGATTTCAAATATGAAATTTGCAAGTTTCTTCAAATGACTGCCACACACACATAATGAATATTTGATAATTGAATTTCATGTTTCAACATTCTAAATTTATTCTTACTTTATGGAAAAACTATTTATAACAAAGTTACCGACTTAGTGAGAAATGTAACCTCAAAAGGAGAACTCTAGTCCAAAAACTCTTATTTTTGTGTAAAAAACATGAAAAAACACCCTCAAAACGAAGAGTGTTGATGTTGCATCAACCTCTTTTTTTAGCAATGGCATTTAAAACCAAATTTTTTGTGAAATACACATTGAAAAACACACAAAAAATGAAAAGTATTGATGCTACATCAACACTTTTTTTGGGGGGGTGGGACAGGGGGAGGGTCAAAATTCCAATTTATTTTAACAATGACATAAAAAACTATAATTTTTGTTCAATAAACATGAAAAAACACCCCGAAATAAAAAAATTATTGATGTTGCATCAACATTTTTTTTGTTAAAATTCTAATATTTGTTAGCAATGACATTAAAAATAAAATACCATGACTTCAAAAAACCTTAAAATTCCAATAGATTTTTATGATAACATTAAAGATAAAATATCATGACTCTAAAAAACCTAAAAATTCCAACAATTTTCCACCGTGGTGTTGAAGATAAATATCATGACTTTGAAAAACCTTAAAATTTTGAAAATTTTCAACCATTGAATTAAAACCAAATATTGTGACTAATAAATGAATATGTAAATCAAAGAGTCATTATACCAAGAGTATTTTTTTTAAATGCTAAAAGTATAGCCCTTTAAAATTCTTAACTTTAGGCAGGGTTGCCTCCTCTCTCCGCTTCTCTTCGTCCTTCATGTTTCTGTCCTGAGTTTCTTCCTTGATCAGAAATTGGTTGACCAAGAGATTTTGGGGCTCAATATAGCCAGAGGGGTTTAAAATGTAAATCACATCCTGTTTGCGGATGATACCCTCTTGTTAGGGGCTGCCTCTGCCAGATCTGCTTTAAGATTTAAGGAGGTCTTGGACGACTACAGTGAAGCTACAAGCAGCTGTTTAAACAAAGGTAAGTGTAAAGCTTTTTGCTGGAATATCTCTGCTTCCACCCTCTCTGCCATCTCCAGAATCCTTGGATTTTCTGCCTCTCTTTCTTGGTCCTCTTTTACTTATTTGGGCCTTCCCATCTTCCGTAAACTGGCTTACAGCATAGACTGGATTCCTCTGTTGGAAAAATTTAAGGCCAAAATCCAAGCTTGGGGATTCTCTTGGTTAAACCTTGCCGGAAAAACTGTCCTCATCAAATCCGTTCTCAGTAGCCTCCCCATTTTTCAATTCTCTGTTTTTCTTGCACCTTCAGGCATCATCAAAAAAATGGAAGCCTTCATTCGTAAGCTCTTCTGGAAAGGGGGCAATCACAATGATAGGAAAATCCCTTTGGTAAGTTGGGAGAAAATTTGCAAGCCTCAGATTGAAGGAGGCCTCAACTTCAAAGACCTCAACCTCCAAAACATAGCCATGGGAGCCAAGATCTTCTGGAGGATCATTGGACCACACCCAGGTTGGGCGCAAAGAGCTCTATGGAGGAAATATTTCAGGGGGAAGAGGAAGAGATGCATGGACACCTCTCTGCCCTCTACAGGCTCGCATCTGATCAAACTCTGCCACAAAGCAGCCCCTTTAATCAGAGACAAAGCGTATTGGATTCCAGGCAACGGCAAAGAAATTAGGATATGGGACGATTGCATCGTGATGTATCCTCCTTTATCGTCTCATTGCTCTCTGCATGCGCTTCGTTTTTGGCTGAACAACGCAGGTTACGTAACTCTTTGGGACATCTCCCAGTGGGCAGGCAGCAATTGGCTGCGTTGGAGTCTTCCTCCCATTCCTCTAGAGCTGACTCCCGCTCGTGATCTCCTCCTGTCTCTGCTAAATGATAAGGTGCCTCTGCGCGTGGGAAAGAAGGATGCCCACGGTTGGGGAGCCGCCCCAGGGCTGTACACAGTTGCGCAGGGATATAAAATCCTTCAAGATCGTCCTAACGTCCCTCCTGATCCTGCTGTTTGGAAAGGGCTCTGGAATTTCAAATCCATGCCAAAGGTTGACTCATTTTGTTGGTTGTTATGTCACAGAGGGATTTTAACAGCTCACAAATTGAAGAAGAAAGGGTTCCAAGGTCCCTCTCGATGCCATTTATGCTGTGACAGTGAAGAGAATGCCCAGCACATGATTTTAGACTGCAAATTTTCAAGAGAAATCTGGCAAGGCCTATTGAGCTATTGGAAAACTGAATTCAGCTTACCCATGTCTATCACAGATCTATTTGCAAACTGGCAAAATCTCTATCCAGAAATGCTCCCAAAGAATGAAAATTTTTAAGCTGCATGGCTCTCCTTGTCGAAATTTGTTTGCTGGAAAATTTGGCTTGAGCGTAATAGAAGAGTTTTCAGAGATGAAAGCTTAAATTCGCAATTCATCGTCATTAAAATAAAAAGTCTATGGAAAGAAAGTCCGGGGGAACATTTTCCGAATTTGAATCTAAGCCAGCAAGACTTAGAATGGGGTGCCTCGTTGGATCTCCAATTCTCTGGCGATATAAGGCAGCACAAGGACATAAAAGAGTGGCAATTCAGAGGAAAGGAGAATGATCTATCAGATCTGCTCCTCAGGCAATCCAAATACTCCTTGTTTTTCGATGGGGCAGCGAAAGGCAACCCCAGATTGGCTGGGGCAGGAGGAATTATAAAAAATAAAGAGGACATAATTGTGACAAAGTTCGCTTGGGGGTTAGGGCAGTCTACTAGCATGCAAGCTGAGGCCTTGGCACTTCTGCAAGGTCTCAAGCAAGCAAAGGCTATTGGTTTCAGATGTTAGTATCATTGGAGATTCTCAGTCCATTATCAAAGTCTTAGTGGAGGATTCCTCTCCAGCAGATATCAGATTGGCAAGAGTGATTTCAAGAATCAGAATTCTGGTGAAATCTTTCCGGACTGCATCCTTTCTTCATGTTCTGAGGGAAAATAATAAAGATGCTGATTTGGAAGCCAACAGGGCAGTTCCACTTCCCGCAGGCTTCCTCTTGTCAGAAGGAAGTGAGGAGCGGGATTCCATACCATAAATTTTGCTATGTTTTTCTGCATTTTACTGAAACAATTTGTATGTCTATTTAAGATAGGGAAAATAACGGAGAAAGACTCGATAGTCTCGAGTAAAATATGTGGATTCCCAAATTTTGGGGCCTATGATCAGTTAGTGGAAGAAATTTTAAGGGCTATGCCCGACCTAATGTAACCGGTGAAAGGCATTTTGGCCAAACTCTAATAGAAATCCATACCCGTTCTTGTTAAAAAAAAAAATCTTAACTTCAGACAATGTGACACATTGCAAGAATTAAAAATCAATCATCAAATTAATACAAAGTGGGAGTAGACTTGACCCATTACAATGAAAACTTAAAAATCAACCATGAAATTGAAACATAGTGGGGACGAACTTGATCCATTATAATGAAAACTTAAAAATCACCCAACAAATCAGCACATAGCGGAGTCTGTTTGCAGTCAAGCATAAGCATCAACACAACTCTTGTATCAAAAAAAGTAAAAAAGTAGGAAAAAAATAAATAACATTAAAAATATATAAAAATACAAAAAAACAACCATGAAAATTTCAAAAAATAAATAAAGATCAAACAATAAAAATAAATTATAAAATATAAATGAAAAACAAAAAAAGATGTTACTAAAAAAAAACACGCGCGAATTAATTAATTAAAAAAAAAATCAAATTTAAAAAATAATAACATATATATATATATATATATATATATATATATATATATATATAAGAAAAATCACCTTTGGTTCTTCCTTATTGATTCTCAGAATCAAGAAGGGGTTGTGTTGGCACACACCTCTCATCAATTCTAAGAATCAAGCGGGAGCCTTACTCGAGCGCCAAGGGCTGCAAGCACGGGTTGATGGAGTAGGACTGGGCCACTCCACCAGCCCTACCCATAACCCTTGGTAGTCAGGCGGGGCTTCCCGTCAATTCCCAAAATCAATTATTTTTTATTTTTTATTTTTTTTAACATTTTTATTTGTTATTATTTTTTTTAATGTTTACTTTTTTATTTTTTTGATAATTTATAATAAGTTTTATTTTTCATTATTATTATTTTTTAATTTATATTTTAGTATATTTTATTATTATTATTATTAGTTTAAATTTGTGTCGTATATTTTATTTATTTATTTATTAGATTTTGTTTTTCAATTTTGTTTTTGTTTTACATTTTTTTTAATTATGTTTACATATGTTGCTTATATTTTTATTTTATTTTTATATAATTTTCCCAATTTTTAATATATATATATATATATATATATATATATATATATATATATATATATATATATATATATTCTTTTTTTATAACAAATTTTAATTTTAATTGGTTTATAATGTTAATTTTTTATTTTTCCTTTGTAGTTTTTTATGTTTTCTATCTTTGAGTTAAATTATTTTTCGTTTGTTTTTCTGTTTTTCAAATTTTGTATTATTATTTTCTTTTTTTGATGTTTTTCTCCTATTAAAAATGTGTGTGTTTTTTTTGTAAGTCAAGGTTCTATTCATTCATAAAAATAAAAGTATATATAGCAAAATGCAAGTAGTCTCGCCTCGACCGGGGTTGTTGACTAATGCTACCACCATATGACAAAGAAACGGTAACAAAACTAAAGGAACAGTCCAAAGCTTTGTAGAAATATCTAAATAGATTCAACCGATCTTGTAATGTACTAAAACAAAATACTAAATCAATCTACAAATTGCGGAAACCAATTTCGATCACACAATCACATAACAAGTAAGAGAAATAAATTATCAATCGCACAACACAAGATGTATATGGGGAAATAAACCGCTCAAAACCCTGCTATCTGTATATTGCATAAATTTAAGATCATGAAATAATACAATGTTATTTCCCTTCCTAAGAAACCTCTGCATTAGTGAAGCATTGAAGCGTCACTCCCTCTCTCCATCTGTACCATAGCCCATACTTTGTAGTGCTTCTCAGGTATCTCAACACATGATTTCCTGCCTTCCAAAATAGCTTGGTAGGCTTAACCATAGCTTGACTAATTTGGTTATTTGCGTAGGATATGTCTAGTCGTGTGTTCACCAAATACATGAGTGAACCACCAATCTTCCCGTAAACAGTAGCATCTACTACTTCGCCTGAAGTAGCACCCTCCTTCCTCCAATTTCCTACTAGAGGAGTCTTGATGGGTTCGCTACTCTCCATGTGGAACTTCCTGAGGATCTTGTTGGCATACTTTCCCTGAAATACAAATAGCTCCCCATCTCTTTTCCATATTTCCAATCCTTGGAAATAGTGCAAGAGCCCCATGACCTTCATCTCAAATTATTTTGCAATATCCTCTTTGTAAGACTTGATGAGCTGCTCATCACGCGTTAGTTTCATATCATCGACATAAAGTACGATAATTAAAAGCTTACCTTCTACGAAAATATGACAAAGTTTTGTGTCTGCTTCACTCTTGGTGAAACCCGACCCGGTGAAATAGTTGTCAATCTTGGTGTACCAAGCACGAGGTGCTTGCTTCAACCCATACAGTGCTCTCTTGAGTCTGCACACAAGCAACTCCCTATCTATGGTCTCAAAACATTCTAGATGCTCAATGTACACCTCTTCCTCAATCACCCCATTGAGGAAGGTTGTCTTTACATCCATTTGACATATCTGCCATCCCATCTGTGCTGACAGTGCAATGATGGATATGATTGATGAGTACCTTGTCACTGGTGCAAAAGTCTCATCATAATCAATCACCTCCACCTGACAGAACCCTATGGACACAAAATTGGCCTTGTGCTTCTCCACACTCCCATCTGTTGCCTGCTTCACCTTGTTGACCCACCTGGATCCTACAACTGACTTCCCCTCTAGCCTTGGGACAAATT
Organism: Pinus albicaulis; assembly: GCA_034641835.2. NCBI lineage: Eukaryota > Viridiplantae > Streptophyta > Pinopsida > Pinales > Pinaceae > Pinus > Pinus albicaulis. Next base: position 999,371,276 of record CM076577.1, on the reverse strand, counting down.
TCCATGCATTGCTTCTGATAATGGAGTCATACTCCTCAACCATGGCATCAACCCAAACTCGTTGTTGCACTACTTCCTCGAAAGAGGATGGTTCCATCTCTATACCTTCGCTCATAAGAGCCATGTATCTAGTGTATCTATTTAGGGGCCTTCTCTTCTTGCGTTGTGATGTGGGTGCTCCCACATTATCTCTCGCATCTAGCAACAAATTGTCAGCCTCTCTGGTGCACTTCCTTCTGTCTCAAGATGTCTCTGCATCAGTGGGTGTTACATAGTAATTTTTCACCTTGCTCACTTCTTGTCCCTGATCCTGAAGTTCCCTGTGACAAGCCATGTGCCTTATATCCACTGGGGAAAATACACAAAGATATCCCTTGAATAATCAAAGAAAGTTATCTTGAAAGATCACTGGAGAAACTTGGCCAAAAACCTAAATTTTTGGGTTAGCGCACTTCTCTAGTGGCATGCCCATGCTAATGGCAAGTTGACAGTTCTGGCCTAGCGCTATCAGTACCCTTTTTCCTGGGAAAATCGCACCAATCCCTTTCTGGTAGTGTTTCCTCAAAATGGAGGAGAAGCTTCGACCTCTAGAAGCACGAGGGCGATGAGTTGGTTGTTATTCAGTGGTGATAGGGTCGAGCTATTTGATTTTGGAGCTTTGATCTTATCAATGGGATTTTATCCCCTAGAAAGTGGAACTTCCTCCTCCTTTCATGGGCTCCCAACCTCTTCTCCCTTACTATAAATTGATCCCCATCCTTCCACTACTGGTTGGTCATTGTTGGGCTAGCCTGATCATTCATTCCTTTTACACTCTTGTATTGTGATAACGCCCAAGATATTCGGAAGAAGGAATGCTTTAGAGCTTCGGTGAAGGACTCAAACATCACCAAAGGGAGGCCTCTGACATCAAGGCTTGGGTTGTATGCTCTCTCTTTTATATTCATTAATAAAACATGTAATTTTTTTCTTTATGTATTTGTCTAATAATTTGCGCAAATAGTCTAACGTTCCTTGATATGTTAGATAATTTATGTTCATGAATATTATGTATTGGATTGCATTTGTTGTTGCCTCTTGATCTCCTGCAAGTAATCTAACACCACTAGTAGCGAGGAAGGAGCTTGAGGGATCGTGGATCAAGGCCACCATCAAAGTGTTCAAGCATAGCAATCGGGAAAAGGTAACCCTATCTCCTTTCTTGTATCGTTTTGAATATTAGCTAAGGAAGCTTGCATTAGAAAGTATCACAAGTTGCTAGAACCACTCTAGGGCTAGAGAGATCGCCCCTATCCACAGAGGGGATTTATCTTCACAATAGAATTGGCGACTCTGTTGGAGAGCTTTAGCCTCTTTTCTTTCGCTTTCTCGGGTTGATTTATGATCAATTTGAACGATCATTGAGATATAAGTCTGCTTGGGTCTCTATAGGTATGTATAGGATTTGATAGTTATTCAATGTGTCGGGTGTGATTTTGATGTGAAATTATTTTCTATTTTTCCTTTTTTTTAGCGCTTAGCGCGTTTTCTGCCATTACAATCGCGCTGACAACGTTGTTTTATACAAAACAGGCGCGTTGATATGCCTTTCAGCACTCTTCTGCTAACCACAGAAGCATTTATCTCAAAGCTAGGAAAAGTTAAGGTTTCCCCTTACCTTTCCAGTGTGTCCTGACCCCTGAAGAAAATTTGTCAAGTCTGAATGACCTCCTACCTTTATGATTAACTTGTTTGTGTTATTTGAATGGTTGGTTTTGCTTCTTTGACTTGCTTGTGAATTAGAGTGAAGTTTCAATGTTTTATAGGTATTTTAGGTCAATTATCCTTTTTTGGTCACTTGTGCTTGTTGTCAAAGAATTGATAGGATCTGCTTTAGAATTCCATTCCAGACAGTTCAAATTCCTTTGTGCATTGCTTCTGGCTTGTTTTTGAAGTTGTTTTCCATTGCACTGGTTATCGCTGCACTTAGAAATCACCTTCAATTTAATGTCAAACATGAGATCACAATTTGTTTGATTTTCAAGTTTAGGAGAATGTGTCTTCTTTAGTCTCCAAATTCAAAAAGTAAACTGAAAGAAATTTTCATTTCGAGTTTTGATTTGGTGTTTTTGTTTTTCATTCAATAGGAAGAAAAGTGAAAGGATTTATTTTTCATTTCTCCATTCGTGTGATTAATTTTTCTTTAGTTCACTGATTTCATTTTCATTTTAAGCTTTCAAAGTAAAAGAAAAACAAAATGAAAAATTGTTGCATCTTAGTGGAAAAGAGAAATGTTTCAATTTTTCTAATAATTTTGCATTTTTTTGAATACAGAAAGTGATTTCGGTTGTAAAAGTTGCATTTTGATAATTTTGGACTAGTTAGGGGGCATCCTTGTTTGTTGCATTCTTTGCACTTCTTCCCTCGTTAGTTTAGAATTCATTGAAATGGAAAGAATTTCTTTTATCATTTATCTTCATTATAGGGTTCAAGTGACATCGATATTGAGCCTTAAACTGAGACTTAACTGAAGATCAACTTTAAAATTGATCCAATTAACCTTAAGGAGCATTTGAAATTAACTAAAACATTTAGAGGTGTAGGCTAGATACGGGTTTTGACGTCTTTAAATGTAGGAGATGTCGCTAATAGTCTGTGTTATATTCCGAAGGTGAAGCCTCGTCCCATGTATGGAAGTATATAGGAGTATCCTCCACGTATGAAAAGTATAAGGAGACGCCCTCATCATCTGGTTACACAATAGACAACACTATTATGGACTAGACTCCCACGTACCGTCGAATATATATGGGGAGGCACCACTAGGTTTCAAGCCTGCCATAGGTAACTGAGTCATCCGCCTTGTAGACGTGATACACTGAACACAACATTCGGGGAGATTGGTTGTAGTATGTTAATTCCCTTGTAGTTTTTTCTATGATTTATCACCAAGGTGTATATTGCAGTTCATGGATACCTGGTAATCCTTTATGCCTAGTTCACCCTTTTTGATTTATTTTTGTTTTTGTCTAATTTCTAAAATCAACTGCCCGTGATAACATATTACCTGTGTAGTTCTCCGATTTCGTCTTTGCTTGGATAATTGTAAATTTTAAATTGCTCAAAGTTGATTCACCTTTTCTCTCTTTGGTTTTTCCTTAGAGTTCATCGTGGTTGAATTGTCAGATTCACCTCCTTCCTCTTCTAAAGGATCTCAAGACCCTCCTCCTAAGGTCCCCCAATTTAAAGTTGGACCCCTTGAAGCTCAAGGCACTAAACTTGGAATTGTCATAAGTGTACAACCTTTTTGGTCGCATCCGCCACCTGACGATTTTCTTTCATCGTCATCTGAGGATCCTGAGCCAAAAATTCTCAAATGGTCTACACATTTTACAGTATTTCTACCAAATCCACTCTTTGATCTGATAGTGGTCTCGCCTCAACAGGCTTATAGTCCTTTTGATGAACCCGGCATTCCCCTTACTGCTTCTCTAGTAGCATCTCACACTATTTCTCGTTAGTTGTTTCCTCCTGAAATGGCATATAACGTTGATGATATTCCATTCGTGAGTGCCCCTCAGAGAACTTTACAGAAAACCACTACAAATCACATTCCAAAAGACATCTCACATATGTTTCCTCCTGAAGGCTATCCTTACATCAGCACTCCTCAAGATACAGGAAGTGGGACGAGAATACCCTCTAGTCAAGTTGTATCTTCACTTCCACATGGGTATACCTCTCTTGAGAGCCTTGTTTTAGGAGTTTTTGGAGCTACATATTTGTTTTCAGATCTCATTTGGTCAACAGACATTCCCCCATATTCTGGCCCATTTGTTTCGAATATGGCTGCCATATCTCAACCTTTTGTTCAACCTACAATGACTATAGGTTAAAAGATTGTTTCAATAGGATCTACTACCCCCCTGTCGTTATCTACAATTATTGTGGTTCCACCATTGAGTGGAAAATCTACGGTTTTGTCCGTGCCTGGGGGAATTCCAATCCTCTTTATGCACCTCCCCTTTCGAATGGGGGGCATCTAAACTCTGGACCCGTTTCAGGGGCAGCACAACCTATTGCTAATCTAGGTGGAACATTGCTTTCATAGTCAACAAACATTTTCGTAGGAACTGATCCATTGAGTGGTCACCCTACTTCAGTTGCATTTTTCTAACAATAGCCCCACGTTCAGTATTCTCAGGTTCAACAACCCCGTCTCCAACAACTGAACGTACAATATCCATATGTTCGGCAACTAAACATACCTCATCAATATGTTCAAAAAACAAATATGTAGTATCAGTATGTTCCTCGACCAAATGTCTCACAACAATACATCCAACTACCTCAACATCCAGTGGGTACCGTTGTGACTAATCCTCAGTTTGGTCCTTACACCCAAACTGGTCTGAATATCCCTTTGGGTCAACCTAGTACTCACCCCAATAAGCCTGGTGTCCAATACCAGCAAATTCCTCAGGGTCAGTACCAGCAACCCCAGTCGGGGCCTCACCTTGGTACTCAATATCAATAGATCCCTCAGTACCAGCTGTTTGGTCTCAATCTAGTCTCCTAAATTGAGCTCATTTAATTGTCAACCAGGGTTGGTAAACTGCTGAAGTGAAGTGTACTGTATGTACCTAGGTGCTTGTTTCTTAATGCGTTGTGTATAGTGTTTTGTGATGTTTTTGGTCTTTTGTGATGATTTATGATGTTTTTGATCTTTTGGTGGTTTTATGTTCACAAGGAAAATGACTAGAAAGCTAATGGAAGGAAGCTAATGATTAAAAACAGAGTGAAACCTAATTGGTTGATGTCAAATGGTAAATGCAAATGCAATACTAAAAACAGAATCAAATCTAAACTATGACTAAGCAAAAGCAAAGCTTGATAATGACTTTTAATCAAATGATTTAAAACACAAACTAAACTTGTCAAATTCTTTCATCAAAGGCATTTGAGAGAGAGCTTGAGACATGGTCAACTAAGTATGCAAATCTTCCTAACTAAACATTTTAAACAACTAACTTATAATGATGCAACATTTTTATCCTTGATTAGAGATTGGTTGAAGTATAATTGGAGTAAAACATTGTTATCATCATAAGATCTTCTACTCTAATTCTAGTTCCTAACTCTATTATGCAACTCAGTTTTATAGCACTACACTTCACTCAAAGGTTATGGATTTTTGAAATAGTCTTTTGAGGAAATGTTGGTTTGTAAGATGATAAGGAAGTTGCAGAAGTACTTCAGGCCTTAAAGTGATATGGTCCTCTGTTCATATGTTTATGAATCAATTATGGATTTTAGAACAAGAAGAGGTTTGTAAATAATGAAGGTTGTTTTGTTAAATTTAACAACTGAAGTAATCTAGTATGCAGTGAATGACAACTGAATATGGAGTGCAAATGTAATGAGTTAAGCTAAGACTGAACTTAAAATGTCACTAATCTAAAACAGTGTTGAGCTACAAGTCATTATCAAACTTAAAACAGAATAACTGAGCATGAGTTAAGTGCAATTAAACTCTGGAGTATCCTAACTATGCTATGCAAACATAAAGACTGAAAGCAATTAAAAACTAAGATATCATGGCTATCTCTCACTCATCATTATGATATTTTAGACAAGCATTTAAGAGCAAGAACAGCTATGGTACTTAGTGAAAACACACAACTAAAACGTTCAAGATCACAATCATGCTTAAGACAGTATAAAGATTTCTTGGAAGAGTTTCTTCTTGTGGAAGAGTATTTAGCATAAGTATAACTGTGATGGTGAACAAAAGAGATTACAATTAAATTCTACAATACTATAGCCATTCCCCATTCATCATTATAATATTTTGGAAGAGCTTCTTCTTTTGGAAGAGTTTTTATAATGATTATAACTACAGTAGCTAATGAAAACAACTACGAATTCAACTTCAAATCCTACAATACTATAGCTATTTCTCATTCATCATTATAATCTTTTGGAAGAGCTTCTTCTTTTGGAAGAGTTTTTAGAATGAGTATAACTACAGTAGCTAATGAAAACAACTACGAATTCAACTTCAAATCCTACAATACTATAGCTATTTCCTATCTATCATTATAATCTTTTGAAGAGCTTTTTGGAAGAGTTTTTAGAATGAGTATAAACAAGCAGAGTTAACAAAAATAACTAATTCAAATTAAAAATCAGTATACAAATAGAATACTTATCTAAATTACGCAAATAAATCCGTGCAAGAGGCAGGGGCCCTCTACCACCTGACGGAATCTAACTCCAAATCAAATCAACGCTTTCAAAACAACACTGTCTGCTTCATTAAAAGAGAAATAACTTGAACAGAGCACTTTGCATCTTCATAAATGTAGCACAGAATCTAAGCAAAATCTAGAACAAAATCTAGCCTAGCTCTCGGTTTCCCAAGTGTTTATATAACAAATGTAAATAACAAGACTTGCAACAATTCCAGGATCGTTGTCTTTCCTTATCGAAATCACATTAGGACTCTTGAAGTGGCTGCGTAAAAAGGAAAAAGACATCTGGACTGAGACAGTCCTAATAGAAGTCTGCCTTCTTAAATGTGTTCCCACGTTCCAAAACCATACCCAGAATTCGTTTCTTCCTTCATGGTGAGAAACGAACCATGTAGACATGACGTGGAATATGCCCATATGCGGTTTTTCTTGAGAGGCCACCTGGAACATATCCAAACGTGAAGACAGCTGCAGAATCGCCGGTTAGCTACGGAATGTCTGCATTCTGCAGCTAGTTCTGGTCAAAATTCATTACAATGACAAAAATCATAAAACTTAGCAAGTCAGTCATGTTAATCATTCTAAAAGTAATTTTAACTAAATTCATTGATCAATTGGGTCTGGAATAGCAATGGACAAAGGAAAATGAGGTAAAATGGAATGAAAGAAAGAACAATTTTGAGGCTCAACATACCCCCACTGCTGACTTCTTGCATGTCCTCATGCAACTTATCCTATAAACTCAGAGTCTTCTGCAAGAACATCTAGTCCTCTCCTTCTCCTTTGCCTGGAAGATTTCCTGATTACCTTTTCTTTCTTAAGCTGTCTCTTGATTTGAGTCAACTTCTCTGAGATGATTTCTTCACTACTTTCTTGGACTGTTTTGCAATTTCAACTTTTGAAGCTCTCCATTTTCTACTTCTCCTTGTAGGCTGTGGTTCCGGTGAGGGTTCTTTTGGCTCTTCAAAATGATTTCTTATCAAGAAATTGTCCCATGTATCATTTGTTTTGGCTAAATGATGTTCAATCAAAATTTTAACCAAACCATGATGATATAGAGTTGTCTCTAAAAATTGAACCCTTATTTGAACACAGGAAGCCATCTTTTTCAAGCTTTGAAGCAAGAAATAAGGTAGGTTTAAGTCTTCCCCCAGAAAATGCATTATCAGTCTAATGTGGTAGACATAAAATGTGCCATATCTACCCTCACATGTAATAAATTTTTGCAGAAGAAGTAGTATGTTTCTCCATTTATTTTTCAATGCAAAACTTGGAATTCCTTTCTTAAATACAGTGACATCCATACCTGGTGATTTTAGAATTTGCTTCCAGGATTCATTGTGGAATTCTCTGTTTTTGAACCATCTCTCTCCATTTCTATGCAACCCTGTAGCTTCTGCAATGAAAACTTCAGTGACAGTAAATTTGACATCTCCCACTTCAACTTCAGTTCTTTGAAATGATCTTGCAAATGTTTTAGTGACTTCTTTGTGGAAGCCATTAAATTTCTCCAAAAATTGAAGCCATCCTATCTGTTGCAACATTTCTTTGCATTGAGGGTAGCCTTCTAAGTATTTTTAACCCACTGGTTCAGTTCTTACAATGAAACCCATAATTTCTTCTTCAACGTTCAGATTAACACTCTTCTCCCCACAGAAACAATAACTTTCACCTTCGAATTGAAATGGCTTCAGGTTCTTAATGACAATGGCTTCAAACTTCGGAATGATATACCTCTGGTTGACAGTGACAACAGCTTCAAACTTTGGACTGATATGCCTCTGGTTGATAATGAGAGCAGCTTCAAAACTTCGGACTGATATGTCTCTGTTGACAGTGACAACAACTTCAAATTTCCCACACTACTATACCTCTGTCTCTCGGTGGCAAATAGTTTCAAATTCCCATACTGCTATATCTCTGTCTCTTGGTAACAAATGGCTTCAAATTCTTCAATGCTATACCTCTGTCTCTTGGTAACAAATGACTTCAAATTCCACACAACTATACCTCTGCGTTTACAGTGATAATGCTCACTCTCTGCCCACGGTAATAGTGCTTTGATATTCAAACTGATATACCCTTTTTTTGCTCTGCTCACGATGATAAGAATATCTCTGTTTGCGGAATGAAGTGCCGACTACAGAATGGAGTGATGGAAGTAGTCACGGAATGGGGTAATGGAGTGAGGTGGAGGAAACGAATTAATGATTGAAAAGACGGTGGAGATTTTTACAACGGCAAAGAGAATCATCATTGAATGATTTGGTTAAGAGACGTGAAGAATTCAAACACCTCGGCCATTTTAACTGCTTAAATGATGTCGGATATGGAATTTGAAATGAGAGATTTTAATCCAAATTCTATGGAGGGTTTATTGGTCTTGATCAATAAAAATAATTAAAACAACCTTTTCGAACAATTCATAACTAAAACTATGCTAAACTTTATGAAATGCCATTATAATTTAAACTTGTTACCTCTGCCTTTCATTTGATTTTTGTAGTCTTTGTCTTCTTTGTTCTCCTTTGGAAGAGTCTTCATGGTCCTTCTTGATTTTTCTTATTTATGGATACACTGGATCATTTTGTTGCAATTCTAATGTCTGCTGATTGGTGCCTTTAGGATTTGTAGCTGCAGAATGACTGTCTGGCTGCGGAAAGGCTGATCAGCTGCAGAATGTACCTGTAGAGAATTTTGATCATGGAATGGAGTGTTTTTGGAATATAGGTGAAATGTTATATGGTATGAATGAAGATGGATGATGAGACATTATATGTATGAAGTGGATGATGAAATGGAATGAATTCAGTTTATGAAATGGAGTGAAAGAACATAAGAACTTCCCTGCAATCCATGACATGTTTTATTCATTTACAGCAAGACATCAGACTTTAAATCTTGACATGAAAATGAGATGGATGGAGTATGGAATGAGATGAATGAAACATGGAATGAAGTAGAATATGAATGAATGAATGAAATGGAGTATGGATGGATAGGTGAATGGAGTGAAATGAAATGAGATGGATCATAAGCACTATGGATCTGAACTTATGATTTTGTAACAGCTGCTTGCAAAAACAAAGTGGAAAATTTAGAGTGTCAGAGAGACTCTGATTTTCACCCTATCTTTTCTGTATAAACATGCCAATCAATGATTGGTTTTCATGTTTATACCTTCTTCTTCTTCTTTTTTTCAAAGAGAAATACTCCAGAAAATTTAATCAAGTTGATGAAGAAGAAAAATTCTTCTTCATTAACTTCACATCACTGCTTTCTTGGAACTTCTTGACAAATTCTTCTCTTGAGAGTGGTTTGTGATATAGCTTCAATCTATGACCATTCACAAGAAAAGTGACCTCTTCTTCATCTATTGTCCTGATTTTTACTGCTCCATTGTCAAAAATTTCAATAATTTCATATGGCCCTAGCCAATGTGTTTGAAATTTACCTTGAAAATCCTTGAATTTTGAATCAAACAAGAGAGCCCAGTCACCTTCTTTGAATTTATTCTCTTTGATGTACTTGTCATGCCATCTAGCCCTTTGCTGTTGGACTAGACTTGTTTTCTGAACTGCATCTTGTCTGATCTCATCCAATTCATTAATTTGCTCCAGTCTATGCTTTTGTGCCTCTGTTAAATCAAGTCCTAGCTGAACTGCCATTTTGAAGGTTTGAATCTGGAACTCTATGGGAAACAAAACTTGCTTTCCATAAACAAGCTCATAAGGAGTATGGCATGTTGTGTTTCTCCATGTAGTTCTATAGGCCCACAAGGCTTCAGGAAGCCTATCTACCCAATCTCTTCTATGTAAATGAATAGTCTTTGTTAGGATTCCTTCAATGACCTTATTAGTAGATTCCACTTGACCATTTGCTTGTGGATGATAAGGAGTAGATTTTATATGCCTGATTTTGTACCTCTCCATCATTTTCTCCACTAGCCTTGATGTAAATTGAGCTCCTTGATCTGTAACAATTTCCCTTGGGACACCAAAACGAGTAAAAATATCCTCAAAAGAAAAGTAACTACAGATGATTCATTAGCAACAAGTAATGGTTTAGCTTCTACCCACTTAGTAACATAATCAGTGCAAACTAATATGTATTTCTTTTGTCTTGATGGAGGACTAATAGGTCCCACAAAATCCAAAGCCCATTTTTCAAAAGGTTCAATGTGTACCTGAGGTTGTAATGGCATCTCACCTGAAGGAGAAGGTTTCCCTACCCTTTGGCAACTGTCACACCTTTTGACATACTCTTTAGCATCTTTAAACAAAGATGGCCAATAATATCCTAAATTAAGGATCTTATAGGATGTCCTCTTATCTGCAAAGTGTCCGCCACAAGGTTCGTCATGACATGCCTTAAGAATCTCAGGCATCTCATCTTCACGAACACACCTTCTAATGATCAAATCTGGACCTGTCTTGTACAACTCATTAGCGACCCATGAATATTTTTCACTATCATTAATGATTTTTCTTTTATCCCTTGTATTCATAATTGAAGGAAATTTTCCTGAAACTAAATAATTAGCAATATCAGCAAACCATGGAGTTTGAGTAGAGATTGCAAAAAGATATTCATCAGGAAATTGATCTTCAACTGGAGTGTCATCTTTGATATTTTGGAGTCTAGATAGGAAATCAGCTACTGTGTTTTGTTTTCCAGGCCTATCTAGAATAGTAATGTTGAATTATTGTAAGAGTAACAACCATCTTATCACTCTGCCATTAGTGATTGATTTGTTCATTAAATATCTAATTGCAGAATGATCAGTGTGAACAAAAGTTTCATAGCCTGTTATATAGTGTCTAAATTTGTTTATGGCATGAACAATAGCTAAAAACTCTTTTTCAGTTACAGTATAGTTTAACTCTGCAGGAGTCAAATTTTTACTGGTATAATAGATGGCATAGGGAATCAAGTCTTTCTGTCCCAATACTGCTCCTAGAGCTGTATCGAAGGCATCTGTCGAGATATGAAAAGGTAACTTCCAGTTAGGTCCCCTTAATATAGGTGCTTCAGAAATTTTGGTTTTCAGGGTTTCAAAAGCTAACTGGCAATCAGAAGTCCACTTAAATTCACAATCTTTGGTGAGTAATTTGAAGATAGGAGATGCTATTTTGGTGAAGTTTTCTATAAATCTCCGATAGTACCCCGTAAATCCTAGAAAACTTCTTACATCTCTTTGACAACTTGGAATGGATAGGTTAGAAATGACTTCAACTTTTGCCTCATCAACTCTAATCCCATCCCCTGAAATGTGGTGCCCTAAAACAATACCTTCAATAAACATCATAAAACATTTTTCATGACTAAGTGAAAGGTTTGCTTCTTGACATCTTTTTAAGACTTTTTCCAAGTTTTCTAAAGCCTCTTCAAATGTATTCCCATAAACTGTGAAATCATCCATGTACACCTCTACCTCCTTCTCCTCTACCTCTACATCTACCTCCAAATAGTGTGTTTTCTCCATTAAAAACTCCTCCTCCTCCTTCTTCTGCCATGGTTGACTCTCATGTGGAAGTGGAAAAGTTTGTGTCCCTAACAGGAGTCTTTAGATCTTCTTCTAAGGCAGGTTCAGTGGATGAAATGGAAGGTTTCTCTAATGGGATATCTGATATTAGGTCTTCTAGAATTCTAGGATCAGTAAAGGATGGAATATGGGTATGAGTTGAAGGTGTACTAGCTCTGGATCTAGATGAAACAAGTGGTGTTCTAGAAATCAAACTTCGGCCTCTGCTGCTTATAAATATTCCCCTTGAATCTCTCTCCCTACGCATATAATTGTTTTTGGATGCTAAAAAACAAAGGTTACCTAGTTTCTTAACTAACACAGCAGTATCCCAAATTGTTTGGTCTCAATCTAGTCTCCTAAATTGCTCATTTAATTGTCAACCAGGGTTGGTAAACTGCTGAAGTGAAGTGTACTGTATGTACCTAGGTGCTTGTTTCTTAATGCGTTGTGTGTAGTGTTTTGTGATGTTTTTGGTGTTTTGTGATGATTTATGATGTTTTTGATCTTTTGGTGGTTTTAGGTTCACAAGGAAAATGACTAGAAAGCTAATGGAAGGAAGCTAATGATTAAAAACAGAGCGAAACCTAATTGGTTGATGACAAATGACAAATACAATTGCAAACACTGAAGCAGAATCAAATCTAAACTATGAATAAGCAAAAACAGAGCTTGATAATGACTTCTAAGAAAATGATTAGAAACATAAACTCAACTTGAGAAATGATCAACTAAACATGCAAATGCACCTAACTGAACAGTTTAAACAACTAACTTATAATGATGCAACATTTTATCCTTGATTAGATATTTTTTGAAGTACGTTTGGAGTAAAACATTGATACCATCATAAGATCTTCTACTCTAAATCTAATTCCTAACTCTATTCTGCAACTCAGTTTTATAGCACTACACTTCACTCAAAGGTTATAGATTTTTGAAATAGTCTATTGAGGAAAATGTTTGTTTGTAAGATGATAAGGAAGTTGCAGAAGTAATTCAGGCCTTAAAGTGATATGGTCTTCTGTTCATATGTTTATGAATCAATTACGTTCGGAAACAAGAAAAGTTTATACATCTTATGTGGATTATTTCAGCTAATTATAGCCCCAGAAGTATTCTAGTATGCAGTGAATGACAACTGAATATGGAGTGCAAATGTAATGAGTTATTATTGAACTTAAGTATATCACTAATCTAAAACGGTGTTAAAATACAGTCAGCTATCAAACTTAAAAATGAAATAATGAGCATGAGTTAAGTGCAATTAAAACTCGGTGTCTAACTTTATGCTATGCAAACATAAATACTGAAAGCAATGAAAAACTAAGATATCATAGCTATCTCCTACCCATCATTATGATATTTTGGAAAAGCGTTTTAAGAGCAAGAACAACTATGGTACTTAGTAAAAACACACAATTGAAGCGTTCAGGATCACAATCATGCTTAAGGCATTATAAGGATTTTTTGGAAGAGTTTCTTCTTTTGGAAGAGTGCTTAGCATAAGTATAACTGTGATGGTGAACAAAAGAGATTACAATTAAATTCTACAATACTATAGCCATTTCCCATTCATCATTATAATCTTTTGGAAGAGCTTCTTCTTTTGGAAGAGTTAGAATGAGTATAACTATAGTAGCTAATGAAAACAACTACGAATTCAACTTCAAATCCTACAATACTATAGCCATTTCCCATTCATCATTATAATCTTTTGGAAGAGCTTCTTCTTTTGGAAGAGTTTTTAGAATGAGTATAACTACAGTAGCTAATGAAAACAACTATGAATTCAACTTCAAATCCTACAATACTATAGCTATTTCCCATTCATCATTATAATCTTTTGGAAGAGCTTCTTCTTTTGGAAGAGTTTTTAGAATGAGTATAACTACAGTAGCTAATGAAAGCAACTACGAATTCAACTTCAAAAACGTAAAGGCAGCTAGAATACTTATCTAAATTACGCAAATAAATCCGTGCAAGAGGCAGGGGCCCTCTACCACCTGATGGAATCTAACTCCAAATCAAATCAACGCTTTCAAAACAACACTGTCTGCTTCATTAAAAGTGAAATAACTTGAACAGAGCACTCTGCGTCTTCAGAAATGTAGCACAGAATCTAAGAAAAATCTAGAACAAAATCTAGCCTAGCTCTCGGTTTCCCAAGTGTTTATATAACAAATGTACATAACAAGACTTGCAACAATTTCAGGATCATTGTCTTTCCTTATCGAATTCACATTAGGACTCTTGAAGTGGCTGCGTAAAAAGGAAAAAGACATCTGGACTGAGACAGTCCTAATAGAAGTCTGCCTTCTTAAATGTGTTCCCACGTTCCAAAACCATACCCAGAATTCGTTTCTTCCTTCATGGTGAGCAACGAACCATGCAGACATGACGTGGAATATGCCCATATGCGGTTTTTCTTGAGAGGCCACCTGGAACATATCCAAACGTGAAGACAGCTGCAGAATCGCCAGTTAGCTACGGAATGTCTGTATTCTGCAGCTAGTTCCGGTCAAAATGCATTACAATGACAAAAATCATAAAACTTAGCAATTCAGTCATGTTAATAATTCTAAAAGTAATTTTAACTAAATTCATTGATCAATTGGATCTGGAATAGCAATGGACAAAGGAAAATGAGGTAAAATGGAATGAAAGAAAGCACAATTTTGAGGCTCAACACCAGCCAATCCAACCGGGACCCCAAGCTGGACCTTATGTTCATCAAGGACCTCAGACTAGACCATATGTCCAATAAGGACCGCAGCTTCACACCCAAAAGGGACCTCATGAACAACCCCAACAGGGTCCCTACGTTCAGCAACAACTGCACCAAGGTCCTTACCAACCATGGGGGCAGTATGCATATCTAGGTCAAAATCTGCCCTATCGGGGGCAGAATCTATATCAACCAGGTTGGAACCCTCGTATGGGTAACTTCCAACGACTATTTTCTCCTCACCATCCTCCCTTGTCATTTTTGGCTGCGTTGGAACAGTCGGATGTGTCTAAGCTCACAAATGACCCCATCCAACATATGTTGCATTGACCGCCAGTTCCAAACAAGATTTCGGGAGATTGGAAAAAGTTTGAAGGTAATTATAGGGAATACCACCAAGCCCATGTCGTGAAATACCACTTATGGTGCTCTTCCAATTCTTGGGTTGACGATTCAATTCGTCTACGTCTTTTCCATTGCACTCTCACAGGTGCCGCGACTAAATGGTATATTGAATTCCCTTGAGGTGTCTTCTTCAATTTTAAAACCTTGGCCATGGCCTTCCTCACTCACCTGTCTGCTATGAGACTAACACCCACCTTCTCACATCATTGCAACAGTCAAATTCTACCAATATTTCGGATCACATCCACGAATGGAGGCGCAGACGTCGCCTCATAAAATTCAAGATCCTTGATCAGTTGTTGATTGAATGGTTCACGGAATATTTTTTTCCACAAATTGCAAAATATCTCTCCATGGGTGGTTGCGTGACAGAAGAGGAAGTCATTGCCTGCGCTCAATATCCATATTTGGTTTATTCCCAATATGGAACTTTGTATGAGATCCTACTTGATGCACCGCTACCTTCGACCAATCCAACATCATCTCAATCTCCTGCCACTCCTCTGGTTGATGGCGTTATTGGGTCATTGGCCCATGCTGATAGCAGTGCACCCAAGGCTTCTTCGAAGTCTAATTCCACTGTCACCACTGCACCCTCAAATACTACGAATAACCAGAAGAATCTTGGTAAAACCTCTGAGGTAAATGTTGTCCAATATACTGTAGTAGAAAAATCCTCAAAGGTAAGAAAAAGGGTAAAAGAAAATCCAAATATGACAACCCTAAATAGTATTTGAATAATTAATTTGTTGATGATGCTTCCAAACACAAGCCAAATATCCTTGTTTAATATGTGATGATGACCATTACACCAAGGATTGTCCTCAGCATGCCGAAGTTACCCGTCTCTCGAAGGGTGCACCCCGGACTCTGGCTGTCTTAAAATAACCATTCCTATCTCAGCAAACGTAGATGGTAGATCAACCCTAATCATTTGGAAGCTCCCAAGATTTTATGGCTAGCACAAAACCTATTTTTGTTGCCACATGATCGAAATATTATTGAACCCATCGAAAGCTCCTATGGAACATGATACTACAGATCACCCTTCCTCTTCCATACCTCCTAGTTATGGTCCTCTCTATATTAATAGACCTAGTAGTGACCCCATTTTTTAGCCACCTCCCAAAGGTGTTCTTCTGAAATAGTCTTATAATTCGAACACGAGAGCTGCTTAACACTATAACATTGTTGAAGATTTAGCTCAAGCGCCTTCGACGATGTCGGCATTGGAATTCCTTCAGTCATGTCCATCATAATGGAAGGCACTATTATTTTCCATTAGGGGAGTTGATTCTGTGGATTCTAACCTCATTACTTTCGATCTTGAGAACTTTGTTCCTAGCCTCCCATATCAGGTAGCTTTTCTGATCCAAGCTACCATGATCGGGAAAACAATTCATAGGATTGTCGTTGAAAGGTGCTTCGACCTACATCATGTCTATCACTTGTTGGAAAGCCATTGGCTCTACTCCATTGAGTTAGTCCCCGAAAACTTTGGAAGCTTTCGACGATAGATATTCTCAATCATACTAAATTCTCAAAGCTTTTCCCATCCTATTGGAGGGAAAGACAGTGAATCTATAAGTAGAGGTGGTGGATGCCAACCTGAATTATAACCTCCTTATTGGACGCAGTTGGATCCATGCAATGGTTTGTGTGGTCTCTACCATCTTCTGTGTTCTTCGCTTTCCTCATCAGGGAAAAATTGTGACTGTAGATCAACTCGCTTTATTTTCCTCTGATTCTTCAACCAGAAATATTCCATATGTTGGGAATACCTTGACCCCCTTTGAGAATGTTGGGTCGGGCCTGTTCAAAGACTTGTCCCTAATGGGAATTTTTCTACTCCTGCCTCCTAATGTCACTAATATCAACATGATATCATCTGGTCACGATCTATGGATTTTTCCTAGTCCTGACTAGCTTGAAAGCTTTGGTGATGTTATGCCTTTGAGCCCTGCAGAACATATTTATCAAAGTATCCATATGGATTCTGAGGTCGCCTTTGAAACCAACGACAAATTGGTTTCCTCTCTTGACACTGTAGAAATTTTATAAATACTATTATGTATTACCAGACTCTCTTGATCTAACAATTATATCCACTGTTAAATACATAATCCTTCTACTTAATTCTTTGCTGAAATTTAATCGCCAATTGTAAACACATAAAGAAAAATCAATCACACATAACACATATATTTTTACTGAGAAAGAATAAAGATAAAAACCCCAACTATCATATATTATGTATATCATGGATCATGAAACAATCTCATACAAAACTCTACTCCAAGATCTCTCAGTACAATATACAAGCGTCTCACACTGTCATACAAAAATTGGTTCACACATGCACCAATTTACTGCCTCCTGATAGCCTGCCTCCACTGCACAATCCCTGCTAAGGAAGATCCCTGAATGAATTCGATCTTGCCTTACCTTCACTGTGCAATCCTCATTGGCATCTCCAATGTGTGTGTGGGTGCATTGAATGCACCACTATAGTCACAACTGATAGTCAACCAGGTCCTTTCACCTATCTCTCAATTGGGTCTCCACTGGATCTGACATGCATGTAGTTAACAGTAATATTTATTCAGTTGCATGTGAGACCACTACTTGTGAATTATTTTAATAATTAATTCACTGATCTCTCACTAGTGTATCTTTAGTTACAACTAGTTACAACTAGCACAACTGAGTTAAATTAAATAACAACTCACATAACTACACATCCAACTATGTTACAACTTTGTATCACTCATTTACATCGAAGTCCACTGCATGGTCAACCAACCAACCACTTCAAATCGAAATCCACTTAGCTAACTGATTTTCCACTTCAGTTAACTATTTCCAAGTGCTCATTGAAATAGGTAATTATTTACTGTCTAATTATTGTTAAGGGCTTAACAATAATCGACATGCATTCTAATTTTAGACATGCATTCCACGAAACAACTTCGCACATGCATTCCAAACTTAGACGCCCATCCATCCATATAATTTGCTCAACCATATATAAATAGATTACTACTAAAATAGACTTTGATCCAAATTCTAAAAATAGACATATCACCTAAAAATAGCCTGCGGGCCCCACCTAGTGTAGGTGCTTAATTTTCACTAGGATCATCATCTTGTTGAATCTCAACAGACACTTATGCGTAGTCTCCCTGGTTTGGTTCTTGGGATTCAGATGATCCCTTGAGTAAGAAATTCTGCACTGAAGATACTATCGTGGAGGTGATGTCTCTTGAAGAATCTCCATGGGTTGATGGACATCATCGCTCCTTGTTTCTCCCAACCCTAGGTGAGATATCCACCTGTCTGGAATCTCGTGTTTCATTTGAATCGATTGGACAATTTTAGAACCCCATTTTGATTCATGCAGTGTTGTCTGAAGGAAACATGGGAAATATTTATCCCGCCATTCCTATAGACATCTCGGTTATGCCAGGGATTGTTGAGAATGTTCACATCGGTCCATATTGTTCTCCCGATGAAGTCCAAATTTGCACCGAGCTTTTTAAGGAATTCTACGATGCATTCGCATGGTATTATGAAGATATGTTTGGCATAGACCCTAGTATTGCAATGCACAAAATCCCTACATATCCAGACTCGAAACCGATTCGTAAACTTCTTCATCTTGTGCACCCAAGAAAGGTTGTTGCCATAAAGGGAGAAGTTGAAAAACTTATCAAGGTTGGTTTTAACTACCCCATACCATTGACGGATTGGGTCTCCAATATTGTTCTTCTCGTTACTAAGAAAGAAGGGACCATCCGGGTTTGTATTGATTACCATGATATCAATCGAGCATGTCCTAAATATAATTATCCCACTCCCTTTATAGATCAAATCATTGACAAGTGTGCTGGGAGTGAGATTTTTCCTTTCATGGACGATTTTTCTGGCTATAACCAGATTAACATCGCTCCAGCTGATCAACATAAAACCACTTTTATCTATCCATGGGGAACCTTTGCCTATAAGAAGCTCCCTTTTGGCTTGAAAAATTCTGGCGCCACCTTCCAACGAGCTATGTCGTATGTTTTTCATGACATCAAACACATAGTTCAACCATATCTCGATGACCTTCTGGCCCATTCCGCGAAACGTCGAGATCACCCTGAACATCTAAGAGCAATATTTCTTCATGGTCGACACTATAATATCCAGTTAAATCCTCATAAATGTGTCTTCTGCGTAGAATCAGGTTTCCTCTTAGGTTTCATGGTGTCTAAAGAATGCATTCAGATATATCCTCTTAAAGTTAAGGAAATCATCAATTTTCCTCCTCCCTCTTCCATGAATCAACTACAAATCTTGTAAGGGAAGGTCAATTTTCTCTGTCAGTTTGTCCCGAACTACGCTGAGCTTGCTAAAGGATTCACTCGCTTATTGAAAATGGTAATCCCATTCATTTGGGATGAAATTCCCAAGACTCTTTCAATGGTTTGAAGAAAGCCCTGATTAGTGCTCCTTTATTGCATCCTCCCGACTATCATCACGATTATTTCCTATATTTGGCCGCCGCAGAGAGAATTATTGGTATGGTGTTGGTTTAAGACGATGATGACAAGCAAGAACATGTAGTTTACTACCTGAGCCACAATCTCTTTGATTTTGAGACCCACTATGCTCATGTTGATAAGCTCGCATTGGTCATTGTTCATGATGTTCAACGTTTTTGTCATTACATTCTCCTGCGTAAAACTCTAGTGATTTTTTACTGCAACCCCATGAATTACATTATTACACGTCATTTTATTGGGGGAAAATACTTAAAATGGATTGTTATTCTCCAAGAGTTTGACTTAGAGTTTATTTCATCCAAATTCAAGAAATCACTTGTCTTTGCTGAGTTGATCTGTGATTTTCCCACTGCGGTTGATCCCACTCCCTTCGAAGAATCGATTCCAGATGAATCGCTCTTTCTCATCAGTACTCTTGAACCTTTGTATGGAGATCTTATCGTTTACCTCCAAACCCAAACCTTTCAACCAGAGCTATCTCACTCTGAGCGACGACGGATTCATCACTAGTCCCAAACCTATTGCATTATTAGATATGCTTTCTATCGCACTAGTGTAGATTCTATCCTCCGTCGATTTCTGATGCTAGAGGAATTTGGGAAAGTTCTTAATAAATGCCACTCCAGGGGCTGTGGTGGTCATAACATATATGTCCATTTATGCCACCACCATGAAAATTCTTCGCACAGGCTATTTTTGGTTGTATATTTTCAAGGAGTGCATTCTTGTTGTTCGAAAATGCCATGAATGCTACATATTTTCTCGAAACAAACATGCCCCACCCTCACCCTTGCACCCTGTTGTGACCACCGAACCATTTGCAAAATGGGGCATCAATTTCATGACCTGTAACACTCGCTCGGCTGGGGGGCATGGTTATATTATCGTCACCATCAATTATTTTACAAAGTGGGCCAAGGCAATGCCTACATATGATAATGAAGGTCAAACTGCGGCACAATTCCTGTTTAATCATGTCATAGCTTGGTTTGGTGTCCCGAAAACCATTGTCACTGACCATTGCTCTCATTTTCGAAATCATGATATGATGACAAAGATTACTACTGAGTTAGGGGAACGTCAAAATAACTCCACTCCTTACTATCCACAGGCCAATGGCCAAGTCAAAGTTATTAAAAAGGTTTTGGTAACAATGCTTTAGTGAACCACTGGTAGACACATACGAGATTGAATTCTCATGCTTTTCTCAACTCTATGGGCTTACCGAACTTTCGATAAGACTGCTACCAAATTTACACCTTTTCAACTAGTGTATGGTCTGGAAGCAATAGTCACGATCGAGTGTGAAATCCCTTATCTGAAGCTAGTCGTCGAGCTACTTCATGGTACTTCTCCATGTTACACAACATTTTTTCACTATCCCTGCAATCCCCATCTCGCCCATTGGAGGGTTGTTTATGTGACCAATAAGTAGTGTCATGCCTTGCAAAAACCATCATTGCATTCCTTTTCATAAGAGTAACATTCCTCTTGTTGACAATTCCCTTAGCAGGACTGTCAAAACCCTTTTTTTTTCTTTAGCATGAGTAGCCAGTTACACTCTCACGTCGATCTGGAAAATTAACACTGAGCCCGCGCCAGTTGGCGCTCTATCCCAGTTAAGCGCCCGTGCTAAGCTCTTTATGGAATGTTTTTTAAAAATAGAGGCAAAGGTTCCATTCCAACCACCTCGAGGATGAGTCATTGGGAGTGGTTGAACAGAAAAAGCCATGGACTCCCTCCTTTAGTTATTAGTTTCCACCTCCCTTGGAACTCTCCTAAGGATAGGACTCTCTCCCACCTTTGTGGGGATCCCAACCTCCTCCTTTTCCTCTATAAAAGAAGCTATCTCTCTTAGTACAATCTAGCTGAACTTGGAGAACTAATACTATAGCTGATTGACTAGAGAAGATAGATAGAAGGAATTACGTTTAGGAGATCTTGAGTCTATGTCGTCACCCCGTCCGAATTCCCTGACGAACATCTGAGACGTGCTTCACCTGAACCCCGCTGGAGGAGACTGCGACGTCAAAGCATCGGTTGTAACTCTTCCTTCTATTCATTTATATACATGACTACTGTTTGGTTCCACTATTGTGTTATGATGTTTGTGTAATACGATATGTTTAACCCTCCTTGACTGGTTAATAGTTATGAGTGAAACTATGATGTCGTATGTTTTCCTTGTTTCTTGTTCTATGTGCAGGTATCTGGGTGTAACAGCGAACGGATTGTGATTTGCCAAGGCAGGAGCGAGAGGCTACTACTCTTTCCACAATGACGAAAACATTGGATTCCAGGTAGGTCGATCTACCATGTCTCTTGTTCATTCATTAACTAGTAAGCAACACTTTAGCGTGTCCTTTTGTTTCTAGACCCACCCTAGGGCTAGAGGGATCGTCTTTGTCCACAGAGAGGATTTACCTACATAACAAATTGGCGACTCCACTGGGGATCAGTGAAAGTTTGTTGTTTCATCATGTTGGGTCAGTTTCGATTATCGATTTCGTTTTCTGTCTTTTTCTGGTTTTGTTTGCTTAATTTCCATCCTATGTTCAGCTCCAGAGTGTCAAGATTGGCCTCTGCTCATTATGTTTTGGTTTTTCCTCTTTTTCCCATAGGCATCTATCTTGGCGCGGTTTTTTTCTGAACAGTTGCGCCGATTGGCGCAGGTTGCTCTTTTTGCACTCGAGCCAACCCCTGTATGGTGCGGATTACAGCCTTACAGTCGCGACAACCCCTGTAGGTTTTGGTTTGACCTCCTTAATGAATCTTTTGGTCAATTGTACTTGCTTCTTAGTTATTTTTTGGGTGTGATTTAGCCTTTGGAACTGTGTTGACTACTATAGAATTCTTTCTTTTAGTTGTTTGTCTATTTTCCTATCAGTGTCATTTAAGGCCTTAGGGTTTCTAAGTGTTCTTGTACATTGAGCCTTCTGTTTGAAACGCAAGTCTCTTTGATTGTTATCAGCCTCATTTCATTTTGCGTCATTACGCTAAGTTTTTCCTAATCCTTTTGAGTGTTTTTTTTGGTTGAATGGTCTTTCGTTTCATCGATTGATCCTTCCCCTTATTGCTCCAGGCATCGATTACATTGCTTGTGTTAGGTCGATTTGGGAAATTCTCTCTATTTGATTGAAAGTTTGCTGCATTAGCTTGCATGTTTTTTTTTTTTTTTTTGGTTGAGTCATTCAATTTTAAATTCCTACATTCGCAAAACTCAAACTAGTGTTTTGTTTTCCATTTGAATTAGTACATTATGTGCTTTTTTCATTCAAAAAAAAAAAATATATATATATATATATATATATATATATATATATATATATATATATATATATATGTTTTGCATTCTTTCGTTGCATTGAAATTGAAACATTCCTTTGCATAACTAGTATTTGTCATCTAGGAAGGAATTTCGTCTTCGATTTCTTGCATTAGAGGCATTAGAAGTGTTCTTCGTATAATTTATTTGTTTGTTATTGTTTGAAAGATTTCTATCCTTCTTATAACTAGCATTCATCGAACTGAAATGATGTTCATTTGCATATAGTTTGCATTTAGGAAGTGGAGCTCCAAATTCGATAGGGCCTTGAAATTGAAACATAATTCAAGATTAACTTTAAAATTTACTCAATGAACCTAAGGCAACATTGAAACCTAACGCAACATTTCTAGTGGTCTAGGCTAGAGACGTGTTCTGGCATCTTAAAACCTAGTAGTTGTCGCTCGCCTGTTGGCTTCAGATAGCGCTAGTATGGACTTGTGCTCCCCGTACCGTCGAGTATATAAAGGGAGACCCCTCTAGGTTGTAATCCTTTATCCATAGGAATTCGAGTTTACCACCTTGTAACCGTGATACACCGAACACAGCATTCGGGGAGACTACCTGCACCTACATTAATTCCTTGGTCATTTCTCTTTCATTTGATCACCAAGGTGTATATGGAAGTTCACGGAAACCTGGTACACCCTCTTGCTTAGAATTCTTGAGTAGTCATTTCGATCTTTTCGTGACTCTTTAAACAAGAGAAGATATCATCGAGCACTTGTCCTTTCATGCTCGTTTCAAATTGAAAGTGACAAGAGTCATCTTTTGCCTGTCTCTCGACTCTTAAAACATGAAATAGTGAATTTTGGTTTCAGCGTTATAAAATTAATCACCTACGATCACACGCCTATTAAAAGTTTATTACTTGGCCTGATTAATTTCCTTGGTTCTTGTTTTGGCACCTTCGATTGGTTATCTCTTTTCCTTCTTGTTCTGGTATACAGTCAAAGTGGCGGAACATCCAGTTTCGTCGTCCTCACCACATCCTAGTGGTGGTTCTTTTTTGGACGTTTATTTTGAAACCCCTCAGTCCACTAGTTCTGTCAAGTTTTCGCAGCCTATTCTTCCATTTATCCAACCCCTTGCTACTCGATCTCCGCTTGACGAGCCAGTTGAGTTCAATTGGCCTCCTTCAAGTGCTTGGTCTAGTTTTGCGGAAGAAGGAGAATTTCCTCCTCTTACCTCAATATCGCCTTTTGTTGCTTCTGCAATACCTCCCAGTCCCCGTAGTCTTTTCGAAGATCTTACGACGGACTCAGATATGGATTCCTCCAGTCCTGTTGGCAGTGAAGGAATGCTTGATTCCACAGGAGAATATCAACTTTTTCCTGAAGATCTCTCTCATGCCTCTATCCAGTCTTCTCCACCATCGGTGTCACTTCCACCTGGTTATCGGTCCTTGAGTCAGATTATGTCTGGAGTTGCCTCCATTGTGCAATCCAATACGGTAACTCCTTCTTAGAGTTCGGTCTTTCCTTCATTAGGACTATCGCCTTCGACACCTGGTTCTTCGATTATTGTTACATCTGTTCCAGTTCAACCGACGGTTTGTGTGGCTTCATCAACACATGCTGTTACCCATCAGTCGTCAAGATATTTTCACACTCGCGGGTCTATTTTCCTCAATCCAACATGGCCTGTTAATCCCGGTCCTAGTAGATCACAATCTAATGCCGCAGAGGCCCCACCTGCTTCTAGTGTTGTTTCCACTACTCCTGTGATTCCTGGCGGCCTTACTTTTGAAGAATATCTGTTGGTTGTTTAGCAGCAAAGTTCTCAGGGTTATCAGTAGTCTCAGGCTCCTGGAAATCCTTGATTCCATCACTATGATGTTGTTGGTAATCCCGTATATACATATATCCACACCATTATGATGTGTATGGTAATCCGGTCTATTTGCCTCCTATTGATCCTTATCAGGTTGTTTATGATCCTTATCAAACTGTTACTCATTTGGGACCTACCCTGCCTGCACAACCCTCTGGCTTGCAAGGACAATTCTCATCGGGATAACCTTTAGCTTAGCAGTGCCCTGCTTCTGGTCCACAGGGACAACCATACGGTCCACAATGCCAACCTTCAGAAGGTTAGTCTTTGGCCCAACATGGACAACCCTCCGATCTTTCGGGTCAACCTTTGAATCAACTAGGACCATCTGTTGGTCCTGGGGGGAAAAATTATCTGTCACAGGGACAACCTGTTTCACCTCAATCACAGCCGCACGTTCAGTATGGTCCAAATATTGTGCAACCAGGACAACCCTTTGGCCCTTCTCTGGGTCAACCTGGTTATCAGGGACAACCTGGTCTCTCGCAACCATCAGGCCAACCTTTCCCACAAGGACAACCTGGTGGTCCCCAACAACAGTTTCAACAGCTGGTTCAACCAGCTCATCAGCCGTTTCAACCTGCCCACCAGCAGATTCCTTCAGTTTTGTAGCCGGTTCTACCTGTTTACCCTGCTCAGCAGCCTGTTCAACCTGCTCCGCAAGGTCAACCTGCTCAACCACAGGGCACTTACTACCCTCAAGTTTCATATCAACCGATATATAGCGTGCCCCGGATTCCTTACCCTCAAAATCAACCTGTGTATCATCAACCTCAAAGTCATGCTTACATTCCACAACATAATCCTTATACTGCTCAGCAAGGACCTTTGTGGTCTACTTCGACTCAATATCCTGGTCCTCAACCCCAGTATCAACCAGATTATCCTACTTCTAATCCCTATGATCCGAATCTTTTGGGACATAATGTATGGGGAGAAAATCCCGCTCAGACTGGGTGGAATGTACACACGGGTCCTTATCAAAGACCTCCGATGAATTTTAATACTCAATTACCATTTCTTGTTACGTTGGAATTACCTGATGTGTCAAAGTTGACAAATGATCCTATTCTTCATAATCCGTATTGGCCTCCAGTCCCGACCAAGATTCCTGGTGATTGTCCTAAATTTGAGGGTAAACTTGGCGGAGACCCCCAAACGCATGTTATGACTTACCACTTTTGGTGTTCCTCTAACTCTTGGGTTGACGATTCTATTCGGCTCTGTCTTTTCCAGCGAACTCTTACTGGTGTCGCTACAATGTGGTACATTGAGCTGTCTCGTGGAGTTTTTCAAGATTTCAATTCCTTAGCTATGGCATTCCTTACACATTTCCAGTTACTGGTTCGCTATAAGACCGGGATGCACCTCCTTACTTCATTGAAACATGACCGAGAAACTCATATCTCAGATCATATTCATGAGTGGCGGCGACATCGTTGCATGATCAAATTTGAGATTCCTGATCAGCTTCTAACTCATTCGTTCACTACCTCCTTTGTCAATCAGATCACCAAAGACATAGCTATGGGGGCATGTGTAACCGAGGAACAAGCCATTGCTTACGCCCAGTACCTCGATCTTGTGTACTCTTAATCTGGTGCTTTATATGATATCTTGCTTGATGCTCCTCGACTTGGAAATTCTAAACCACCAGTGACTCCATCCGTTGATGGTATTATTGGTTCCGTATCTCAGACTTCTCAGAAGTCTCCATCTAATTCTGAGAAGCATAATTCTTCTTCTTCCAATAATGTTTCTTCTCAGTCAGTTTTGAATTCTGGAAAAACCGCAAAAGTGAATGTCGTCCAGGCCAGTCCTTCGGATAACGCTTCTAAAGGTAAGAAGAAGGGTAAAGTTAAGGCCAAAGCCGATACCTCGAAACAGGATTCTTCGAAACCTCGTTCTGCTAATAGTTCTCAACGCAAACCAAAGTATCCTTGTTTAATTTGTGACGAAGAGCACTTCACCAAAGACTATCCTCGATGGTCCGATTGCTCAAAGGCACTCAAGGAGCTTTGACTGTTCTTAAAGAACCTTTTCCTACTCAGGAAACTCAGATGGTAGAGAAACCTCAGTCCTCTATCCCATTTGGTTCTAAGGTTTTTATGATGAACGGTTCTACATACGTTTCTATTACGACTCGATCGAAATATTATTCTGGTTCACGTCAGGTCGCGGGGAAGGAGATCGTTGATGGTCCTCCTCCTCCACCTATTTCTAGCCCTATTGAGATTGAACGGCCTAATACTGAATCCGTTGTGCGACCACCTTCCAAAGGTGTGCTTCGCAAGTCTTCATACAATCCTAATGCCCGTGCCGCTCAGCATTATTTTATTGTTGAGGATTTGGCTCAGGCGCCATCCGCAATGTCTGGTTAGAAGTACTTCAGAGTTGTCCGTCACTAAGGAAAGCGTTGTTATCCGCGATATGTGGGGTTGATCTTGCTAATACTAGCTTGATTGCTTTCGATTTAGAGAATTTCATCTCGTGACTCCCACACCAAATTGCGCTCATCATTCAATTTGGTATAAATGGTTTGAACATTCACCAGGCAGTCGTGGACGAGGGTGCATCTACCTGCGTTATGTCATCTACTTGTTGGAAAGCCATTGGTTCTCTAGCTCTCACCTCATTACCCAATGCCCTTGAAGCATTTTATGGAAGAGAGTCTAAACCTCTCGGTGTTCTCGCTAGTTTACCGATCACATTAGAAGGGAAGACAGTCAATGTCAAGGTTGAAGTCGTTGATGTCGCTGATGTGTTTCATCCGCTCTCTTTCGTGTTTTGAAATTCCCGCACGAAGGAAAGATTATTACTGTCGATCAATTGTCTTTTTTCACTTCTTCTTCCAAGAACAATGTTCCGTATGTGGATAAGATTCCTACTCCCTACGAGAGCGTAGGGCCAGGCCTTTTCAAGGATCCTGCCCTCATGGGTGTTTTCCCTCTTCCACCACTAAATAATGTTCAGGTCAACATGATTTCTCGCACCGTTGACACATGGGTTATCCCTTCTCCTGAACAAATTGATTCTTTCGGAGATTTGATGCGTTGAGTCCGATTGAAATTGATTATTGTTCACTCATCACCGTGTCGGACACTCCGTCCTCTGATTCTTCTCCTTCGAGCATGTCTCTTGACATTTATTCTCAATCCCCTTGGCTTGGTGATTTTGATTCTCCAGATCCTTTGAAATAAGTGTTTCCCTCTTATGAGGCCATCATGGAAACCATGTCTCTCGAAGATCTCTCGTGGGACGATAATCATCATCGTTCCTCGTTCCTCCCAAGTCTTGGGGCCATGTCTACCCGTCTCAAGCGTTTTGCTTCTCAAGTTCCTTCTCCTCCGCTTCAAACTCTTATTCAGATCCATGAAGTTTTTTTTGGAAGGTAACTTGAGTAACATTACACAGACGATGCCTATTGACATTTTCGTTAAACCCAGAATTGTCGAGAACATCCATATCGGGGTCACTTGTTCTTCCCATGAAGTACAAGTCTTTATTATCGTTTTTTCGCGAATTTTGTGATGTCTTTGCTTGGTCCTACGAAGAAATGCCTGGCATTGATCCTAGCATCATGGTACATGAAATTCCTACTTACCCCGGTTCGAAACCTATTCGCCAGCGTCTTCGTTCGATGCATCCTCAGAAAGCTGCTGCCATTAAAGCCGAAGTGGAAAAGCTTCTCAAACCTGGTTTCATTTATCTGATTCCATTGACAAAGTGGGTCTCTAATATTTTTGCTATAGATAAGAAACAGGGCATTATTCATGTCTATGTTGACTATCATGATATCAATCGAGCTTGTCCCAAGGATAACTATCCTACTCCCTTCATCGATCAGATCATTGACGACTGTGCTGGGAGCGATATTTTTACCTTTATGGATGGTTTTTCTAGTTATAATCAGATAAACATTCTCTCAACTGATCAACACAAGACTTCCTTTGTCTGTCCTTGGGGTACCATTGCATATAAGAAGCTTCCTTTTGGTTTAAATAATGCTGGGACCACATTTCAGCGCGCGATGTCCTACGCCTTTCATGATATTCGTCACATCGTGCATCCTTATCTGGATGACCTTCCAGCTCATTCGGCTAAGTGTCGGGATCACCCTGACCATCTTCGTCAGATTTTTCTTTGTTTTAGACACTATAACATTCGGCTTAATTTGCACAAGTGTGTTTTCTGCGTTGATTCTGGTAGACTCTTAGGGTTTATCGTGTCCAAAGACGGAATTCGCCTCGATCCTCTCAAATTTGAGGCTATTATTAATCTCCTCTCTCCTTCCTCATTGCACCAGTTGCAGAGTTTACAAGGGAAAGCTAATTTTTTACATCGTTTTATCCCTAACTATGCCGAAGTAGCTAAAGGATTCACACGATTGTTGAAGCAAGGCGTCCCTTTCTGTTGGGATGAAATCACTCAGAAATATTTGATATGCTGAAGATATTTCTTGTCAATGCTCCTCTACTTCCCCCTCCAAATTATTATCGTGATTTTTCCCTTTATTTAGCTGTCTCTTTCAGCACGATTGCCATAGTTTTGGTACAAGATGATGATGACGGTCATGAACATGTTATTTATTAATTGTCTCGTAACCTTCTCGACCCAGAAACTCGTTATGCTCATGTCGAGAAGTTAGCGTTAGCTGTAGTTCAAGCAATCCAACGTTTTCAGCATTATATTCTCTTACGCACAGTGACCGTGATTTCTAATTGCAACCCCATGACCTACATCTTGTCTTGACAATTGCTAGGGGGCAAATACTCTGAATGGATTGTTATCCTCTAAGAGTTTGATTTGGAATTTACTGCTGCCAAGTCTAAGAAATCATTAGTTTTTTTCTGATTTGCTTTGTTCTCTCCCTTCCGACTTCGCTCCTTTTTGTTTTGAGGAATCCATTCCAGACGATTCACTTTTCTTCATTAGCACCCTCGATCCTTGGTACGGTGATATCATTTTCTATCTCTAGACTTCGTCTTTTAGATCTAAGTTGACGAAGGATGCCCGCCGACGCATCCGCCATCAGTCTCAACCTTATCGAATAGTTGGAGATACACTCTATCATATTGGAGTCGATTCTATACTTCGTTGATGTTTGACTCTCGAGGAGGCAGAGAAAGCCCTGAATGACTGTCACATGTATGGTTATGCTACTGCTCAAAAAATCCTTCGTGCTGGTTATTTTTGGCCTTCTATTTTCAAATAATGCATTGTCGCAGTTCGTAAATGCCATGATTTCCAGATTTACCAACGCAAGATGTGTGCGCCACCAATTCCTCTTCATCCTGTCATTATCGTTGGTCCCTTTGCGAAGTGGGGAATCGATTTTATGACGTGTAACCCTCACTCAGCCAAGGGGCATGCTTATATTATCGTAGCCATGGACTACTTCACCAAATGGGCCGAAGCAATGCCTACTCTTGCCGCCAACAGTAAGACAGTTGCTCAGTTCATATTCAATCACATTATTGCTAGGCTTGGTGTCCTGCAAGCCATCGTTATCGGTCATGGTTCCTATTTTCGACATTATATGGTGGCGGAGTTGACTTCTAAGTTGGGTATGCATCACGACAGCTCAACGCCGTACTACCCTCAAGCCAATGGCCAGGTTGAAGCTGTGAACAAATTTCTTGTCACTATGCTTCAATGTACGATTAGGATCCATAAATAAAATTGGCATCTCATGTTATTTTCGGCTCTTTGGGCATGCCGAACCTCAGTTAAGAGTGCAATCGAGTTCAATCCTTTCCAGTTGGTCTATGGCCTGGAAGCTACTCTCTCGATTGAATGTGAAATACCTTCACCAAAGTTTGTTGTTGAATTACTGCCGAATACTTCGTCGGAGGAAGAACATCTCCTTTGTTTAGAAATACTGGATGAAACTCGTCGCTTTGCTGCTTTGGTTATCGAAGCACAAAAAAAGCGGGTCAAGGCTCATTTTGACCAATCAGTTTCCCCTCGTTCTTTCGTTGAAGGAGATCTCTTCCTCTTGTATGACCAAGCTCATGATAAGCTGGGGGGAAGCAAATTTCAACCTATGTGGCATGGGCCCTACATCATTAAATGTGTATTGCAGAATGGGGCCTATGAGCTTATTGATTATGAAGGTCATCCTCTTGAGCAGCCCATAAATGGGTTGTATCTCAAAAAATATTATGCATGAGTCATCCATGTGTAATAGGTGTACATAGGTGTCATTTTCATTTTTTGTACATGTTTTTGGTTTGATGTGCTTTGTGGGCGTTTTCCTGCTTATTGGATCTTGCTTATGGTGTAGATGTCTATTACCCCTTATGTCGGTTTCACGGATGGTGCTTCCCACAGTACCATGAATTTGTCTTCGGCAGCTTGGGTAATTTATGATCTTGCTGCTGAGTTGATAGATCTGCAAGGTATTTGTCTAGGACGAGCTACAAACAATGTCGTTGAATATAGCGCTGTTATTGAGCTATTAACCGAAGCAATCAACCTCAGCATACGCACATTACTTGTAAATCTAGATTCACAACTCGTCATTTTGCAACTCAATAGTCATTATTCTGTTAGAAATCCGCACATTCTGAGATTGTATTTACGCATTCGTTTCCTAGAAAGACATTTTGATTTTATTACATATCAGCATATTCCTAGACGAATGAATACATTAACTGATACAGTGGCTAACATTGTATTAGATAGACATTTGCGTAATTTGTAAATCATCATCACATGTAAAATATCCATGTAGGAAAATAGATGTATATGTATATATCGCATGTTTGCAGCTGTGTGCATCATAACTTCAAAAAAAAATATGTGTGTTTCTGTTACATCCTCAGACATCATGTCTCTCAAAATATGCAGATTGAAAATAAAACCTAGGTGTCTAATTACAATGGTGCTCGTGATAACATGTCACTGCCCATACAAGCCGCCTCAGCAAGCAGTGAATTCGGCTGGGCACCCCTACAGTATGTCTCTAGTAGGCGCATGGAACATCGTCAAATAGTGCATAGTCCGAGACTCCTCGAGTGATTCCCTCCAGATTATGCACTATCTCATCTTTCTCACCGCCCTTTCCTTGAGGGTCGAAATTGCAAGGGATTCACCTCGCTATCGGTGACATGCCTGTGGGTCTCTCTGGGCCAACATCTACAAACACATGGATTTAATGTTAGAACATGCATAGATAAAAAAATCATGAAACTCATGAAACTTAAAAAATGAGTCTCACCCAAATCTTCATTCCAATCCTCTTCCTCCGGGAGTGGGAGGTCCAGATCTTCAGTGAAATCTGTACCATAGTAAGGCCAGTCCTCCACGACAATCAGTTGTCGGCGGAGCCAATCGAAGAATTTCGGTCTCCAAGACATTTGTTGACCGCCCCCTGCCCTTGGCATCAAAGCTGCCCATCGGGCCATCTGTGGTTCTCTCGCTGGTGGTGTCGGGACTATGACCTCCTGTCGCTAGAAAATGGGTATTCATGCCAAGAAGAACGATACCAGAATATATCCATAACCAAATTGCTTCAATTTGTTCTTCTTGCATTTTGTTAGCTGGTGTTTCATGTTTATTGTCATGGCCTCTGCCCAGTTGTAGATGGTCTGTGCCAAGTAGTCTACAGCAAGGAGAAATTGTGTCTTTGTTGCTTCGTGCAGTGCTTGTGATCCTGCAGCTCGTGTGATCGTATGTAGCACTACTCTGAGTGTCAAGTCTGGGATAGTCTGGATATCCACTTTCTCACTGCCTGATCCTTTCCGTGCCCCTGGACATACCCTGTCTATCACCATGGTCATGTTTTCCATGCAAGGCTGAGTGCCGGTTAGGATTGGTGCTACTCCCCTCCGCGATAATCCTGTTATGAAATAGACGTCAGAGACTTCAATCTCAAGTTCTTGATTCCGAAGGATGAACTTCTCTTGATTTTCGTCCCATATGTTGATCAGATACTGTAATAACTATGGTTGGGCTCGGAGAGATGGCATTAGGAAGAATTTTTTCAGTTTACAATTTTTGAGAGCTTCCATGATTCTCTCATTGTCCATGGCCAACTCATCTTCTTCTCTATGTTCCCGTTCTTTCCATTCTATGACCATTTTGCCTCTTTCTACCTGCAAACACATTCATATGAGTGGTATTAGCCATTTTTGAACCTTAAATTTGTGAATAATTGGGGTATTTGATTAAAATTTTACGTAAAAATGGTTTGCGCCATTGGTGTGCCCTAGTGTAGAAAATTAGGCGGTCAGCGCGACTCCGTGCCCGAAACCCGCGCCGACCGTCGTGCCCTAATGTTTGCATTTCCTCACCCAAAATTCAAAAATGGAAATTTCAGATAGTAATAAATGACGTAAAATGACAAGAGGGATCTCGGCTCTTACCTGGAACTGACGGATTTGAGATTGGTCTGCTGGATTGACCGCTATCATCGCTGCAAGATTGCACAATGAAATGGGTAACTATTGCTCCACAAGAGGTAAAAAGTGAAAAGTAATTATTTTTACCATTTTTGGCATTTTATAATTTTTTCACAACCCTAATTAGGTTTTAAGACATATTTTCGATTATTTTATTGTATTATTTTCGAAAATGGGTTTTACACGTGTCTCCTGTGCAGCGACAGGTTTTTCAGGACGTAGTGATGAAGTAATGAGTTAAATTTTATACTTTTTTCAGACTCGGTAAAAACACGAAAAAGTCGCTACTGGAGTCATCTTTCAGCTCTTTTCTGACTCTCTAAACTTGAAAATATTGTCGAGATTCTTGTCGTTTTGAACTTGTTAAATGGCTGCGAAACGATATCCACCCAGTATATGTTTAACCCTTTTTCGGGCTGGGATGGATTATTTACGAAAAAGGAATACCTTAGCCTATTGCGACTAAGAGGTTCTCGCAGACACAGTTTTCTACCTTTTCGGATCTGTGAGACTACCTACGAAAAGGGACTGTTGGAGTTTTATTTTCCGCCTTCTTTTCAAACTCTCTAAACATGAAAATATGTCGAGTTCTCCCTTTTTCAGACTCGTTAAACACTGATGACATCGAATTTCATCACCATGACGTTACTCGAGTTCCTCCTTCCTAGGGCTCGTAAAATGTACTAGGATGGATTTGTCCGAAGGACAAACTTACAGCACAAGCATATGCTATCCCCTTCAAGCTTGTTTTAAAAATAATTGGGGTACTCGCTAGAAATGGTGGGGAAAATGGAACCAAGTTTTAGTTATGTTGGCGGTATGTCGCTCTTGAACTTGGCACTCGTCTGCATTTGTGTCGGGTTGGGGACATCTCATTTCGTCATTTTTTGCCTCAATGGGTTTGGGTAATCTCTTTTGACCTCTCATCTTCTCTTTGCCACATTGTTATGACCTCAGATCCTTTGATGCCAAATACTGCCAAATCCAGTGTCATGCTGCTGATATGTTCAAGAGAAGTTTGCCTTTGCAATTTTCAACCTCCCTCTGATTCTCTGTTGGTCCTGATTCACTATTATCATGTTCCTCTGTCTTGTATCGATGATGTGGGAAACATTATGGCCCACCTTCGAGCAGGTCACTTCCTGTCAACTTCAACTCATTATCCAGGAATTTGATCCAGAGACTATTCTGGTACCTTGGAGCCTACATGCCTTAATGGCAGGTTTTTCACATTCGACGCAAGGTCCACATCATTCGTCTTCAATCGAGTGATTCTGTGGATGTTTGACGCCAGATCATTGTTCACATCCCGTGGATTGTACCAGTTGTACCTTGAGAACCATTGTCATTATTGGTGGTTCCTCTTGTACCTATTAACAACTTTCATCATTGGATGGTAATCAGGTAATTTTCTTGCATGTTTGACTTCAGCTCATATATTCGCATGCTTGAATTTGTACTTGTTCGGGTCGAGATGGAGCGCAAGACCCTAGATTTTGTTTGATAAAGTCCAGGCTATGGATTTTGGTGGATTATTATGACTTATTACATGACTCTTTTGATTGGATGGTTGCGACCATATCCGAGTCTATTTGTTGATCCTTACTGTTGGATGGCTACGTCCGTACCTCGGATCTCAGTTTTTATATATACTCTATTATGGATGGCTGCGCCCATGCCACATGTTCATGTATCAGAGATATCAGTTGTATTTGTAATTGTAGGTTTTCTGACAGCGGTGTTTGGTTCGAACGTGTTCTCATAAATCATTTCACCCCTCCCTCTCCCTCGGACCTCATGCTTTAGGGGGCATCTAATACACAAAATTTTGTCACTGTCCCTGTAATCCCCACCTCGCCCATTGGAGGGTCATTTTTGTGACCAATAATTAGTGTCATGCCTTGCAAAAACCATCATTGCATTCCTTTGCATGAGAGTAACATTCCTCTTATTGACGATTCCCCGAGCAGGACTGTAAAAACCCTTGTTTTTGGCTTGGCACAAGTAGCCAGTTACTCTCCTGTGCCGAGCTGGAAAATTAACACTGAGCTCGCACCAGTTGGCGCTCTATCCCAGTTAAGTGCCCGCGCCAAGATGTTTATGGAATGTTTTTTAAAAATAGGGGCGGAGGTTCCATTCCAACCACCTCGAGGATGACAGTGGGAGTGGTTGAACTGAAACAACCACGGACTCCCTCCTTTAGTTAGTAGTTTCCACCTCCCTTGGAACTATCCTAAAGGATAGGACACTCTCCCACCTTTATAGGGATCCCAACCTCCTCCTTTTCCTCTATAAAATAAGTTATCTCGCTTAGTACAAGCTAGATGAACTTGGAGAACTGATACTATAGCTGAATGACTAAAGAAGATAGCTAGAAGGTAATTACGTTGAGGAGAGCTTGAGTCTATGCTGTCACCCTGTCCAAATTCCTTGACTAACTTCTGAGACGCGCTTCGCCTGAACCTCGCTGGAGGAGACTGCGATGTCAAAGCATCGGTTGTAACTCTTCCTTCTATTCATTTATATACATGACTACTGTTTGGTTCCGCTATTGTGTTATGATGTTTGTGTAATGCGATATGTTTAACCCTCTTCGACTGGTTAATAGTTATGAGTGAAACTATGATGTCGTATGTTGTTCTTGTTTCTTGTTCTATGTGCAGGTATCCGAGTGTAACAATGAATGGATTGTGATTTGCCAAGGCAGGAGCGAGAGGCTACTACTCTTTCCACAACGACGACAGCATTGGATTCCAGGTAGGTTGATCTACCATGTCTATTTTTCATTCATTGACTAGGAAGCAACACTTTAGCGTGTCCTTTTGTTTCTAGACCCACCCTAAGGCTAGAGGGATCGTCTCTGTCCGCAGAGAGGATTTACCTACGTAACACTCCAGAAGAGGAATGATTGCTTTACCTCGAGCGTATCGATGAGACCCAAAGACTTGTTTCTTTAGTCATTGAAGCACAAAAGAAACGAGTTAAGGCTCAGTACGACAAATCTGCCAACCCTCACGTTTTCTCTGAAGGTTACTTGGTCTCTTATATGTTCAAGCCCATGATAAATTGGGAGTCGGGAAGCTCGAGGCAATATGGCATGGGCCCTATATAATTCAACGTGTATTGGAAAGAGGTGCTTATGAGCTAGTATATTACGAAGGAAATCAGTTGGATGAGCCTCATAATTGGATTTATCTGAAAAGGTATTATGCTTGACCATACGTATGGTAATTTGTACATTAATGTGTTATTCATTAGTATGATTTTTATATTTCTTGTTGTGATTGTTTTCTTTACAGACATGTTTCCTCTGCTTACCTCGTGTTGCACTTTTTTTGCAGATGTCATCAAATCATTATGTCGGTTTTTCTCATGGTGCCAGTCGTAGCACACAGAAACTATCTTCCGCAGCATGGGAAATTTTTTCCGCTGATGGCGAGTTGGTCAATTTGCAAGGTATTTGTATTGGCCGAAAAACAAATAATATTGCCAAATATAGTGCAGTTATCGAATTATTATCTGACGTGATTACTCTAGGTATCAGAGAATTAGTTGTCAAGCTGGACTCACAACTCGTTGTGTTACAATTGAATGTTCATTATTTAGTTAGAAACCCTCATATTTTGTGCACGTATTTACGTGTTCGATTACTGGTAAGAAAATTTGATTACATTACATATCAACACATACCACACAATTTTAATACATTAACAGATACATTATAAACTTATGTTCTAGATAGAGAATTACGTCATAAGTAAACACCAATACATCATCACGATACATGAACACTTAGTAGTTGCGTAATATATATATATATATATATATATATATATATATATATATTAGGGTGTGTTACATCAAAATTCAAAAATATTTTGTTCCTTGACACATTGGCCTGGTAAGCTCACATCGTTGCAAGAACTCAAAAACTAAAAGTTGTTATTCGCCCACATGATGCTTGTGATAGCATGTGACTTCTCGAATCACTCACCAAAGTAAGTGACGCAGTTCTTACTTAGGACCCCCATGATATGCCTCGATATATAGCGTAGTGGGATCTCGTCAAATTTTGTGTATTTTGCATGCCCTCGTTCAGCTCCGTCGATTACGCTCCATCTCCGTAATATATCCGCCCTCCTCATAGGGAGCATCCTCGAATTGGTGTGCCACTCTCTTGGTAATTAGAGAGATCTCGTTGGTCTTACCAATCTTTGCATCTACAAAAATCATAAGTTTAGATCTCGGAATACATACCAAAAAATTTTAAAAAGTAAAATCCAAAGAACACTTTTTTACTTGCATCGCACCATTATTCGCCCGGCGAAAGAGGTAGATCCGAGTCTCTCCGACCAATGCCAATGTACATGTAATCTCAACCCTCAACCATGATCTTCTAATGGCGCACGAATCGAAGGACGCGGTCGAGAAATGCATATGTTGGCCCCCCTCCCCGCGGGGGGCATGATTTCTGACACCATCTCAAATGCAGCCTCCTTGGGTCCCTCGGACTGCGGACTTCCATCCGCTTATACTGAAAACAGAGGAACCCTCTCCAGAAAGAAGGAAACCAAGATGGACCCATACCCAAACTATTTCAGCCAACCTATTTTTCACTTGGTCAATTAGCTCTTCATATTAGCCAATAACCCGTCGCACCAGTTAAACATAGCAGGAGCTAGACAATCCACCGCGTACTGGAATTGAGACTTTCTTGCCTCATGCAATGCCTGGGATCCAGCCACGCGAGCCATGCAATGTAATATTGTGCGCAAGGGAAGATTTGCGATACTAGGATATCTCTACCTTCTCGCTCTGAGTCTTTTAGCCCTGGGACAGTGTCTCTGGATGAGCATACTAGTACTCTAACCTCCAGCATGAGCTCCGGAGAGTTGGATTATCTCCCCTCTCTTGGATAACCCTGTAATGAAGTAGATTTCCATGACATCCAAATCAATTTCCTAGTCTCCAATTATGAATATTTGGTGATCCACATTCCATAGCCCAATCAAATACTCAAGTAGCTCCAACTGAGCTCTTAAGCCTGATGTTTGGAAGAATTTTAGAAGTCCACAATTCTGCAATGCATTTACACAATTTGGGTCCTAGAGTGCTTGGTGGTCTTCCACCTCATGGCCTCTTTCTTTCCATTCAATGACCATCTTCTCTGAAATCACTTGAAAAACATGTTTAATTAATATTTAAGGAGCTTTCATCAGAGTAGTTTTTGAAATGAACCTTTAAAAGTGGGTCGATTTATTGTTTCAACTTATTTCCCATGGTCAACACGTATGTCTGAATTGAATTGGCACCAACGCGCGCTTCCCTAACGGGCTAAGAGCAACCAGCGCGGGTCTGATGGTCGAACTTGCGTTGATCACGAACGAAATTGAAACTTGAAATCCTTCCACCAATCTCTAAATTTCTAAGCTAAACTACTTAAGAATGGAATTAAAATGAAGAGGAGAGTTTGAGCTCTTACCTATAGCTGACGTATTGTTGAGCGATGTCTTGGATCGGCCACACCACTGACATTAAGTTCGAAGGGAAAAGGGGTAAAATGAACCTTCAGAATTTACTCAAAATAGAATGGTGAAAACGAATTTACCTTTTGTCTATTTATACATTTTTGAAGATATTTTCGCCATTATTTTATTATTTTTCCTCCATATCAGTGATGTTTGTCATTTTTGTGCAGTAACATGATCTTTACACTAACGGTGATTATTTTTTATGCAAACGAGTTTTATTTTATCTCTTTTTTCAAACTCGGTAAAAAATAAACGAAAAAGGAACCCCCCTCAAGTTATATTTCAACCCTTTTCTGACCCTCAAAAAATGAAAAGATTGTTAAGTACTTTTTGTTTCGAACTCGTTAAAGTAAATGAATTGATGTGGTATCAGTATACATTTACCTCTTGTTCGGGCTAAGATTTATTATTTATGAAAAAGGAACACCTTGATCGAACATGGTCAAGCGGTTCTCTTGGATATTGTTTTCTACCTTTTCGGATTCAAGGGACAATTTACGAAAGGGGAAATGGTGGAGTTTTCTTTTCTGTTTCTTTTTCAAACTACCAAAACATGAAAAATACACCGAGTTATCCTTCCGTCAGACTCGTTAAAAATTAAACGGCTAAAGAATTTTCACCATGATGAGATTGAGTTCCTCCTTCCTAGGGCTCGTTAAATTACTAGGATGGCTTCATTCGAAGAATGGACTTATATTCTTAGCATATGTTATCCTCTTCACGCTGGCTATAAAAAATAAAGAGGTACTCGTTAGCGATGATGGGGGGAAATTGAAAGTGAACATCCTATGTATATTTTTGGGCAGCTTGTCACTCTTAAACACGACACTTGTTTGCAATTCGTGTCGGGTTGGGGATATACTTCATTCATCACTTTGCCTTCGTTGGTTTAGGGAATCCATTTGCCTCTCATTTGATTACCATTTCTGCCATCATGACCTATGATCCTATTTG
The DNA here is from genome assembly GCA_034641835.2 of Pinus albicaulis. NCBI lineage: Eukaryota > Viridiplantae > Streptophyta > Pinopsida > Pinales > Pinaceae > Pinus > Pinus albicaulis. Next base: position 999,331,791 of record CM076577.1, on the reverse strand, counting down.
AGTCAAATGCTTCCACACTTCAAATTCGTGTCGCCAATATGTTCAAGAGAAGTCCTTTTTGTTAAAAGCAAACATCCTCTACTTGTCTGACCTTCTTTGTTACAGTCCTGAATCACTCCTATCATCCTGAGATATTCGTTGTTTCACATTGATGATGTGGGAATCATTATAGCCCTCCTTCAACGGATCACTTTCTGTCGACCTCAACTCATTATCTGGGAAGATGATTTAGAAACTCCTTTTTAGTACCTTGGAGTTTACATGCCTCAATGGCAAGTTCTTCGTGTTCGACGACAGGTTCACATCACTGCCCTTCAATCAAATGATTCTGCAAGTTTTCGACTTCAACACATTCATTCACACTTGTGGATTGTGTTGTTGTACCTTAAGGGCCATTGTCATTATTGGTGGTTTATCTCGTGCCTGTTAATGGTTCTCATCATTGACCAGTAATCAGGTAGTTTCTACCATGTTCGACGTCAGCTCCACTATTGACATGGTTAGATTCATACGTAGGGTAATTTGAGATCGAGACGAAGCCCCTGAATCAAATTTTTTATTATCTAGACTGTGTGGAGTTTTTGAGTATTCATGATTGTACACATGATCCTTTCTATACGGATGGTTGTGCCCATACCGTGGATCCATTTCCATGATCTCCTTCAAACAGATGGTTGTGACTATGTTGTGGTCTCATGTGTTATTTGATGCATGTTCATAGATGTGTTAGGCATATTCATATCATATATTTCATATATTTTATTTTGTTTGATTTGGCAGGTTTCCTAGCGGTAATTTGAGTTATTTGCCTTGGTTAGCAAAGCATTTCACCCATCACTCCCCGTTCTACCTTCATGTTTTAGGGGGCATCTGTTACACAGTAATTTTTCACCCTACCCACTTCCTGTCCCTGATCCTAAAGTGCCCTGTGACAAGTCTTGTGCAGTGTATGCACCTAGGAAAAATTCACGAAGATATCCCCTGAAGAATAGAAGAAAGTTGCCTTGAAAGATCACTAGAGAAACTTGGTCAAAAACCTAAATTTCTGGGTCAGCACACTTCTCTAGTGGCTTTCCCGTGTTGATGGCAGGTTGACAGTTCTAGCTTAGTGATGTCAACGCCCTTTTTTCTGGGAAAAATACGTTGATCCCTTTCTGGAAATGTTTCCTCAAAATGGAGGAGAAGCTTCGACCTCTAGAAGCTATAGGGCATCAAGTTGGTTGTTATTCAATGGTGATAGGGTCGAGCTCTCTCATTGTAAAGCTTTGATATTATCAATGGGGGTTTATCCCTTAGAAAAAAACCTTCCTCCTCCTTTCATGGGCCCCCAACCTCTTATCCCTTCCTATAAATTGATCCCCATCCTTCCACTACTATTTGGTCATTGTTGGGTTGGTCTGATCAGTCATTCCCTTTACACTCCTGTATTGTGATAACGCCCAAGCTATTCGGGAGAAGGAATGCTTTAGAGCTTCGGTGAAGGACTCAGACATCACCAAATGGAGGCCTCTGACATCAAGGCCTCGGTTTTAAGCTTTCTCTTTTATATTCATTAATAAAAAATCTGATGTTTTCTTTCTATATTTGTCTAATCATTTGCGTAAATAGTCTAATGTTCCCTGATCTGTTAGATAGCTGATTTTCATGAATATTATGTATTGGATTACGTTTTTTGTTGCCTATTCATCTCCTGTAGGTAATCGTACACCACTAGTAGCGAGGAAGGAGCTTGAGGGATCGTGGATCAAGGCCATCATCAAAGTGTTCAAGCATAGAAATCAGGAAAAGGTAACCTTATCTCCTTTCTTGTCTCATTTTGAATATTAGCTAAGGAAGCTTGCGTTAAAAAGTCTCACAAGTTGCTAGGCCCACTCTAGGGCTAGAGAGATCGCCTCTATCCGCAGAGGGGATTTATCTTCACAACAGTATGTGTCTCCACTCTCTACACCTCTGCTTGTGGTTGCTCCACATCTTGAGGTTCTTCTTTTGGTGCTCAGAGCTCCTCATTTTCATGCAATTGAAGCTCCCTTTTAGGGAAATTCGCTTGCCTTTATCTTCATCGAATTTTACATCTCTTCTGAACATTGTCATCCTACATGCTGGAAATTACACTCGCTAGTTGTGAGGTGTATCAATGTACCCCAAAAAATCCCCAACTCAGATGTTGGCTCTAGCTTCTTCCTGGCGTCTTTGGCCACATGGAAATAAACTGATGAACCAAAAATTTTAAAATGCAACACATCTGGCCTCTTATCTGAAAAATATTCCTATAGTGTACTCATACTAAGTATTTGATGAGGACTTCTGTTCTGCAAAAATATGATTGTATTGCATGCATATTCCCACAATGCAACAATAGGCCTTGATCATGTAGCATAGATCGTGCTTCTCCCACAATAGTTATGTTCTTCCTTTCTGCAACCCCATTCTTTTGTGGGTTATGGGGTGCTATCAATTCTCTTCGAGTTCCTTTTGATTCACATAAGTTCTTGAATTCGTTAGAGACATATTCTCCACCTTTGTCACTCCTCAAAGCCTTCACCTTTTTCCTTGTATCTTTCTCAACAAGTGCCTTGAACTCACAAAACTTGGAGAATGTTTGATCTTTAATTTGCACGAAAAAAATCCAAGACTTTCATAGAAAATAATCTACAAAAATCACATAATACTGGTGTTTTGTTGTGGAAGCTGTCGATAACGGTCCACACACATATGAGTGAACTCTCTCAAGGATTGCCTTTGCTTGGATTTACTTACCGTGAAAGGTGGCTTTGGTATACTTCCCCAATGTACACCCTTTGCAAGTATCTCTCTGCGCAAGTGGACCCTTTGGAATTTCTGTAGAAATTTGTTGCATTATCTTCAAGCGCCATGGTGTATATGGCCCAATCTCCTGTGCCATAACTCACTGATGTCTCAGCTCTCCACCTTCTATGCTTTCATGTTCAAGGCAACACAATATTCTACATCCAATTTGTAGAGGTTCTTTACTTGAACCCCAATATTTTTCACCTGTCCCATGGCTTTGTTACGAAGGAACACATTTCCTCCAATGAATATCACATCATACCCACGGTCTTCCAACATAGCAATAGAAACCAAATTCTTCTTTAAACGAGGAACTTACATGACATATTTTAATGTGAGAGGATTACTTGACTCCCTCTTAAAGGTAACTATAGTAACAGTGGTAGCGTTATACCTCCCGTCATCTCCCATATCGATGTACATCTAGAGATCATTATCCTCCAAGCTACTGAAGAATTATTTGTTATCGATCATATGGAATGAAAGTGCATTGTCTAAGTACCACACAAAACCCATCACTGATGACACCATGCATGCGATGAGGGTGAAATCCAACTCGAACTCTGAAGAAAGTGCTTCACCTACCTCTCCTCCTAAGGTCTTCTTGTTGGTATTCTTGTGCAGACACTTTGTAGCATAATGTCTAAGATCATGACAATGATTTTTTTTTACCTTTAACATGTCTCACTTGTTGCCTGCATGATTGGAATCCAATTTGGAATGGGATGCCTTCCCTTTACATTTCTTCGCCTTTCTAACCAATGCACAGTTCTCCTCATCATTAGTATTTGACGATGATCCATCTCTGGTGTTCTGTCGAATCTCTTCTTGTACCAAGTCGGACCACAATCGCTCCCATTCTGGTGGCTTCTCCCTCCCATTCACCGAGTCCTAGTAGGTATTCCAACTCCTGGGAAAGCCTAGAAGTGCTAGGCTCACCAAATTATCATGTGAAACTATTACCCCAACACTTCCAAGCTCATCTCGACATTGAGTGAACTTCGTCAAGTATTTTGGGATTGTGTCGCGCTTCTCCATCTTGATCTTTCTAAGCTAGTCCTTCAGCATCAGCTTCCTATGGTCGCTGTTATTCTGAAACAGATATGTTAAGGCCTTTCGCATATTATATGTAGTTTCCTTTCCATGGAGGTTCGAGACAATATGATCTCAAACTCCTTCTAACAAGATCCTTCTCACCTTTGCTATATTCTTCTTCCATGCATCAATAAGTTTAACATATTTTGTTGCGGGATGGGGAGCATCTCTTTCTATGAATGCCTTCAATTCGTTGTTCTCTAGCACTACCTCCATCATGTCCTTCCATGCTATGTAATTTTAATTTCCCTCAAGGGAATATTCGAGTCTCAAGCCATTGAAAGACATCTTGATATGTGATCCAGATATTGGTGGCCACCCGCCTATTCCACTTGGCCCCCACCATTGTCTCTTTCGGGGCCAAACTTTGGCATAACTTACTATTTTTAGCAGTTTTTCGGGTCCTGAACTTCCAGAGCCGTTTTGAGGCCCTAAACGACATTTTTTGGGTATGAAAGCCGTTGCGATTTGATCATCAAATCGTCACAAAATTTTTAGTCCTCGGATAGAGCTTTCTAATGATGTATCATGTGCGTCAAACGGAGATAGTATGCCAAAGTTACGTCCCTGGGAAGTTGAAACACCAATTTACCCAAACGAGGCCCATAGTTTTGGCGCTTCATCTCCTAGGGTTAGGTTTTTGGGATGTTGAGGGTTCTCCTATCGTTTCTCAATAAATAGGCCCCGAGCCTCATTGTAACTCGCCCGTAGGCTCGTAGCCGCCACATAAGTATCCGTAGATAAATACCGTTGCCCTCTTATAATTTATTTCCATTCTGTCTGTAAGCAAATTTCAGTTCTTTGATATTAATGAAATGAAGTGTTATTTCCGCCGCATCTCTGTATTTATGGTTATGTGTTTATTCTGTTGCGTTCCTGCATAAATCCGGATCAGTGGTATCAGAGCGGTCTGCTTTTTCTCGATCCTTCTTTGCATGTCCCCAACGAGGTCGGGGTATAAGGAGCTAGGGCTTGATCTTGTGGAACCTTTGCAAGATCAGCCTCGCAAACCTCGACGGACGCCCATGGGGGACGAAAAGAAAGATGAGGGAGCAGGAGATCCTATCAAAATATTGCTCGAGGAAGCCCTCGAAAAACAAAGGAACGCGATGATGGATAGCTTTGCTCAGATCCTTCAACGGTTGCCCACCGGCGGTGCATCTGCATCCAGTAGCCACTCTGGAGTTGCGACTCCCTTTAAGGTACAAGTAAATTTTGACATTCCCATATTTGAGGGTCAAATAGACGCAGATGCCGCAGATAGATGGTTGAATCTATTAGAAGGATATTTCTCTGTTCATGACTTTTCAGACCGGGAGAAGATTATTTTTGCACTCCTCAAAGCTACCCCCCATGTTAAGGACTGGTGGGAAACCCACTGTGAGAACAAGGACCAGACAGAACCCTCTCTGTTCTCGGCCGTACCAACTTGGAATTCTTTCCGAGACGCCGTCAAGGAACAGTACTATCCCGTGGGGAGCTATGAGGACAAGTACATACAATGGACCACGCTGCGACAACAAAGGGATCAAGATGTGCACGAGCTGACGAATCTGTTCCATACCCCGCGCACAAAGTTGGGTATCAAAGATTCAGAGAAACATTTGGTGCTAAAGTATCGCAGCTGTCTGCACAGATACATTCAGGAGGAAATGGAGTTCCTCGACATCTCCTCGCTTGGTACGGCATACCGGTATGCCGCCAAGATTGAGCAGAAATTCAAACAGAAGAAGCGAGACTTTGGATCTGTGAATCAAAAGCAAGGAAAAGGTGCTTCCAAACCGCAGAACAAAGGACAAAGCATGGCGGCTAAAGACAACTCGTCAAAGCCACAAGAAAAGAACAACACCGTAAAGCCAAAGAAGGACACGGGAAAGTGGTGTGAGTTCCATAAGAGCTCCACTCACAACACAAGTGAGTGTCGGGCCAAGCAGTCGCTAGTGGCCGAGATGAGGGCTTCTGAGTCAGATGCATAATCCGACTCCGAATCAGAACCTGAAAAGGGGAATGAAAAAGGGAAACAGATTATTGATGCGGAGCCCAACGCCACCGTTGCCACTACAAAGGTCCAGAAGGAGGAACCGGAAGATCCAGAGGAGGAGGAACGTCTCTTCCACTCCCAGATGTGGGTAAAGGGCTCCCCTGTACAGTTCATTGTCGACAATGGGAGCTAAAAGAACCTCATTTCAGCAGACACCGTGAAGCGGTTGGGCTTGCCGACCACAGCTCACCCACATACATACACCATCGGGTGGCTTCACCAAGGACGAGATCTCCGCGTCAGCCAGCAGTGTCGCCTTCCCTATAGCATCAAGCCCTTCACGGATGAGGTATTATGTGACGTTGCTCCTATTGATGTTTCTGATGTATTATTAGGACAAACATACTTGTGGAAGCGTCATGCTGTATATGAGTCTCGACCTCATGCTGTTATTATTACTTTGGGAAATAAGTTGTACAGGATACCAGAGGTACCACCTCCTACGACTATCTCTTTGGTTACTGCAAAACAATGTAGTAAGCTCATTTCCCAAACTAGGAAATTCGTTTTTCTGATGATCCGCCCCCAGGGCAAGAAGAAGACTGTGGCCACGACCTCCAGACAGGGCCCCTCTGCACGACAACAACAAATGGATAAGGTCGTGGAGGAGTACGGGGACATCTTCACCTCACCCACAGGGGTTCCTCTGCACTGCCAGGTCAAGCACCCGATCGATCTGACCCCAGGTGCGCCACTACCCAATGGACCGATCTATCGACGCTCTGTTCTGGAAAATGATGAAATCAAGAGGCAGATTCAGGAGCTGTTGCAGAAAGGTCACATCAGACCAAGTTCATCGCCCCGTGGGAGCCCGATCGTGTTGGTACAGAAGAAGGATGGGACGTGGAGACTCTGTATTGACTATCGGGCGCTGAACAAGATCACCGTCCGGAATAGGTACCCAATCCCACGGATTGATGACCTTCTGGACCAACTCCAAGGTGCAAAATATTTCAGTAAGATCGACCTGAAGTCTGGGTATCACCAGGTACCAATTGAACCCTCTGATGTGTGGAAGACCGCCTTCAAAGCTAAGGAAGGCCTTTTTGAATGGCTGGTCATGCCTTTCGGGTTGACGAATGCTCCCGCAACCTTCATGAGGATGATGGACGACATCTTGCGGTCATTCACCAACTCATTTGTAGTGGTGTACTTGGATGACATTCTGATCTTCAACAAGACTTGGGAAGAGCACCTTCACCACATCCGACAAGTCCTCCAAACACTGCGGCAACACAAGTTGTGTGCCAATTTGGAGAAGTGCACTTTTGGCATGACCCAGGTTCAATCTCTGGGATACATTATTGATGAAAGGGGGGTGCATGTGGATCCAGCCAAGATCCAAGTCATTCGGGATTGGCCAGCCCCGACTACTATAACAGAGCTTCGCAGCTTTCTGGGTCTTGCTAATTTCTACCGTAGATTCGTGTTGGGATTATCTCATATCACTTGGCCCTTGAGTCAAGTCACCAAAGGAGGAGCGAGAGCAAAATTATTTTGGTCGGAACCTAAACAGAAGGCGTTCAAAGAATTGAAAAATCGCCTCTGTTCTGCCCCAGTGCTCACCTTACCAGACTTGCAGCAGCCATTTGAGATCGAGACAGATGCCTATGACTATGCTATTGGGGCAGTTCTTACTCAACAGGGACATCCAATGGCATATCACAGTGAGACATTGTCTGAGACAGTTCGCAAGTATCCCACCTATGAAAAAGAAATGTATTCCATTGTGCAAGCCTGTCGACAATGGAAGCATTACATTTTGGGGAAGGAAACAATCATCCACACAGACCACCGGCCCCTGCAGTTCATACAGACAAAAGGGAAGTTGCAGAATGATCGCCATCAGAAGTGGTCCACATATCTGCAACAGTTTCATTTGAACATCAAGTACAAGAAGGGTAGCACCAATAATGTTGCAGACTGCCTCAGCCGACCACCGATCGTGGCGCTCACCACCGTGCTCAACTCTCGTGGGCACGAGACTTCTGATTGGCCGCTTCTCTATGAGAGTGACCCAGAATTCGGCCACACTTACAAGGCACTCTTGGGGGGCACGCAAGTTCCAAATTTTCACCTCCAAGATGCACTTTTATGTCACCTGGGACACCTTTGTGTTCCTTCAAGAGAGCGTGCCAAGATGATATGGGAAGCACACTACAGTCGAGTCGCTGGGCATTTCGGGGTCGAGAAAACAGTAGCAATACTACAGAAGTATTTCTATTGGCCGAACCTTCGAAAGGATGTCGAGAAGCACATCAGATCCTGCACTGCTTGTGCCATTGCCAAACCGACCATCAAGAAGCAAGGCCTATATAATCCACTACCTACCCCTAGTCGACCGTGGGAATCCATCTCCATGGATTACATGTCGGGCCTGCCCTCTACTAAGAATGGCAATGACTGTGTTTTCGTGGTCGTTGACAGATTCTCGAAGATGGCCATTATGGCGTCCTGTAAGAAGAATATCACAGCAGAAGCCACTGCTAAACTCTTCTTTGAACGAGTATGGGTGCACTTTGGGATCCCACAGTCTATCATATCAGATCGAGATAGCAGGTTCCTCAGCACATTTTGGTCCAGCCTCTGGTCAAGGATGGACACAAAGCTCACCAAGTCCACAGCTTTCCATCCCCAAACAGATGGCCAGACAGAGGTCGTCAACAGAATGATTGTACACATTCTGCGCATGTACAATTCCAAGCATCCACGCACATGGGACGAGAGCCTCCCCTATGTACAACATAGTTATAATCGGGCTCTCCACAGTTCAATCGGCCATAGCCCCTTTCAGGTGGGCTTGGGATTCCAGCCACTATGTCCCATTGACGTAGCCATGCCATTTGTAGCTGCTCAGGCCAATTCAGCTCATGTCCAGTCTGAAGTTGACAAAGCAAGTAGCTTCATCGAGTGCATTCAACACATCCGCCAACAGGTTCATGATATATTGGACAGAGCCAATGCGAAGTACAAGCAACGCCATGATCAACACCGGGTGCCACACAACTTCCAGGTGGGCGACAAAGTATGGCTACATTTGCAGAAGGAGCGCCTCACTGGACCCCACCGCAAGCTTCGCCCGCTCCGATACGGGCCGTACACCATCACCAAGGCCGTAGGGAACAATGCATTCGAGCTCAGTATTCCACCATTCCTTGGTCTGCACCCAGTCTTCAATGTGGATCGCCTTCGTCCTTACTTCCCACCTCTACCGGACACCTCGGACATTGCAGAACAACTCACACCAACTGAGTTAAATCCAGACTGCATGGAACAGGCCACCACAGATTGCATCATGGACATGCAAATCAAGAACACTCGCCAGCAGAAGATCCAACTATATCGGGTTGTCAAAGCCGGCCAACTCCTGCACCAAGGAAAGTGGTTCACCAGGGACCAAGTTCAGCAGAAATTTCCTCATCTCATGGAGGAACTTAACGCAATGGGGACCATTGCTTCCTAAGGGGGAGGAATGATCCAGGTGGATATTGGTGGCCACCCGCCTATTCCACTTGGGCCCCCACCATTGTCTCTTTCAGTTTTTCAGTTTCGGCATAACTTACTATTTTTAGCAGTTTTTCGGGTCCTGAACTTCCGGAGCCGTTTTGAGGCCCTAAACGACGTTTTTTGGGTATTGTTTTACTGGCAAATTTGATCATGAGATTTGTCTCAAAAGTTGTAGTCCTCGAATAGAGCTTTCTAATGATGTATCATGTGCGTCAAACGGAGATAGTATGCCAAAGTTACGTCCCTGGGAAGTTGAAACACCAATTTACCCAAACTGGGCCCATAGTTTTGGCGCTTCATCTCCTAGGGTTAGGTTTTTGGGATGTTGAGGGCTCTCCATTGTTTCTCAATAATAAATAGGCCCTCGAGCCTCATTGTAACTCGGTTCAGAGGTCTGTAGCCACCACATCTCTTCTCAGAGATTCGCTACCAGCACCCTAGCTATTTTATTTCCATTATGTCTGTAAGCATCTTTCTGTGATCTTGATATTAATGAAATGAAGTGTTATTTCCGCTGCATCTCTGTATTTATGGTTATGTGTTTATTCGTTGCGTTCCTGCGTAAAATCCGATCAATATGTTGCTAGTCCTTAAGAATAAATCTGGAAATTCAATTTACCTGTTCAAAATAAACCTCGGTTCTTCTCTTCTATTTTGATTCCTTCTCTGATACCATTTAGAAATATATAAATAGATTCAATTGATCTTGTAATATACTAAAACAAAATACTAAATCAATCTACAAATTGCGGAAACCAATTTCGATAGCACAATCACATAACAAGTAAGAGAAAGAAATTATCAATCACACAAAACAAGATGTATATGGGGAAAGAAACTGCTCAAAGCCCCGCTATATGTATATTGCATAACATCAATATCATGAAACAATACAATGTTATTTCCCTTCCTGAGAAACCTTTGCACTCTGCTAACTTTATCACTCTGATCCAGGAAAAATTAGTCCAATACTTAACCAATTCTCTGCCTCTATCTCACCAGCCTTGCTTACGCATTCTTGGAGGAATTGTGGCCCTATTAATAAGGAAATTCCAAAGAATTGATTGCGCATTTCCTTTAAGGCATCCTGATGACGTCATGCATGAATTGTAAAATTTTCTAATTATACAAGGGATAGTTATCTTCCCTTTAACCTCAATCTCAACTGGGCCTTCCTTAGAACTAACATGCAACAACTATTTATAGTGAATTATCAATTAACTGATTGACCATTTCCTATGAATTAAATCATATTTAATTCACTCAACGTATCACTAGCTCATCTCTCAGTTAGAGCTAGTTAAACTTATTTTAACTCAAATAATTAAGTTAACTAATTGCAACTCACAAATAACTGTAAACGGACTCCCTAAAACTTAGAGTGGAATCTACATGCCTCCAGTTTGACCTCCAACTTGAATTAACTGAGCTAACTAAGTCTTCCTGACTCAGTTACACTTATAAGTTGTTATGTGATTGAATTACAATTTTAATTCTAATTTAATTAAGGGAAAAATAAATTAGAAGCCCCCTTAGGGTTCCATTTCTTGGTGCCATTTCAACAAGATTAACAGGCCAAAAGCACCGAAAGATCAGCAGAACCAAAATAATGCTTGTAACTATGCTCAATCGTCAGAAGTGATGGAAGTTGGATTGTCTGGCCCAGTCGTTGGAGAGGGAGTGGGACGATAGGTAAACTGTACATGCTACTTGAAGTGAGCCAACCATGTTTCCAGCTTCTCCACCTTTTCAAATATCAGATTTTGACCCCATCACACTACCAAAATTCTTTCTCGAGCATGGAATTTAAAGTAATGTAATTGATTGAGCGTAGTTATGAAAACCTCTTGTTCTTCCTTTTTGGCCCGATCATATCCTTTCATTCGATCCAAAATAGACTGAAGCAAATCACGACAGACGTCGTAGCGATTATGCCAACCAACATTTTCTGCATGCCCCGACTGATGATTCTGACCCCGCACACCTGCTCCAGCCTCACGTACTACTCTGCCTTTCTTTCTACCACTCGCTGCACGACCACCTCGCCCTGCTCTCGCACCACCTCTATCGCAACAGGTCCTGAATCCGCAAGGACCTCACCCCCAAGAACTCAACCACCCTGCATGGGATGCTCAATAATGCAACACTCCAATTCCACCTTCAACTCTATGCTACATCCTTCCTCGCTGGATGAACCTCCCCTTCACTTGGGCTGGGAGTGGGAGTGATGCGACACGGGTCTCGTATTGAGGGCCCGGTGAAACCCCTCAACAACGAGCATCAAAACCACCCAACCAGCTGAGAATTGTAGCAAGGTCAAAAACATGCTTGACTTATCCACAAAACGTCTACTCCACAGGGTTAACAACCACATATCACCAATCCAGAGAGTTACAAGCAAACCTGAAGATGACTAGAATGATACCCTTTCTTATCCTCTACCAGGGGAAGCCCAGGGAACATAATCGTAGACAAAATAATATGACACCAGAGCCTGAGCCCATAAAATACGAAACTGAGCCAATTACCAGACATAAAAATGATCTCTAGATCGTCCCTCCACCACCGAACCCAAATGCTACTTGCCCAAAGGTGTGTCGCAGGACTTTGGAGAGAGAGCACATAAAGAGGAAAACCCAGAAGAAACGCAACAAACATGAAACTCAGACACCTACCCACACACAAATAACACTTGGGATGAAAACTATTTTTGCAGTGTCTGAGGGTAACCTCTTGGGCCATATTATTTCCAAAAGTGGGATTAAAGTAGACCAAAGAGGGTCAAAGAAATTACGCATATTCCCTTCCCTGTGAACAAGAAAACTATAATCTAGTCCTTTCTGGGGGAAATAAATTTTCTCTACAAGTTCATATTCGATTACACACATATTGTGAAGCCGATAGAGGATATGATAAAGAAGGATGTGACTTACAAATTGGATAACAGGGAAAAGGAAGCATTTTCTCGTATTAAGAAAGCTATTGCAAAAACACATGCTTTGTATAGCCTATATTTCAACAAATATTTTATGCCCTACACTTTCGCTTCTCAAACTTCTCTCGTCGCCATGCTTACAAAAAAGGATGATCAAAATAGTGAGCAACTAGTATATTTCATGAGTGATAGTTGTCAAGGACCCAGACTCAATTACCCCGCCATTGAAAAACAATCTTATGAAGTTTACAAGGCGGTGAAGCACTTTCAATCCTACCTCTTAAAGAATCAATGCATTATCTCTGTGTCGCACCCAACACTCATATCATTGTTTGTTCATTAAGAGCTCGGTGAGAGAAGAGCGAACTAGATGACTGGTTTACAAGAGTATGACTTAGAGTTCAATCTAGTTCACATTATCAAGGCCCACGGTCTATGTTGGCTAGCAACATAAGCGGTAGATGCAAAAGAAGAAGATGCTCCCGGATGGGAGCAGGAGATCGAAATGTACAATGTTGAGCGAGCTTCCCTCACTAACATCGCAAACTCTTGTTACGCAAATGTGCGCCATTACCTTGAGCACGACACCGTGCCCTCCCACTTATTCGTACGTCAGAAGAGGCCACTTAGAGTTAAAGAATTATCTTATCAATTGGTGCATGGGGTGCTTTTTAGAAAGCACCATAATGGAGTGTTTCTGAGGTACCTAGAAGCACATGATTCAAAGAAAGTACTGCATAATCTCCACGATGGACTGGTCGGGGAACACTTTGCAGGGAAGATGCTCATGCCTATGCATGCAAGTGTCTGGTCTGTCAAAAGTGTGCCGGCCTAAACAAGAAGTAAACCACCCCATTTCAACCTAACATAGTGGAAGAACTATCTCAATAGTAGGGCTTAGATGTCATTCGAGAAATATTTCCTCATTCATCAAAGTAACATTGTTACATTCTCACTGTTACAGACTACTTTACGCAGTTGACAAAAGCAGTTCTGTTTAAACATGTGAATGATCAGGAAGTCATTAGCTTTCTTAAGTAGAATATCATTTCCAGGTTCTACTTTCCGACTTCACTTGTTTTCTATAATGAAACATATTTTTCATTGTTAAAATGAATAAGTGTCAATGCATAGTCCTATTAAAATAAATAAATAAAGGAAAAAGAAGAGAAAAGCTTCCTGCGCAGAGAGGTGAAGCAAGCAACTCTGTCAGGGTACAAACCAGGCTCGTTGGCAGTGGAGTAATGTTTGTGTTCTTGAAGTGACTCTGTCTGGGTACTGTTGAGGCCTCCTGGCAGTGGAGAAACACCAAAGATGAAAAATTATATTCCGAAAATGTAAAGCTCGCAAAATCCACTACCCTTACCCATTCGAAACATTGTGATACTGTTGAATCTTATGTTGCATTCAACTGAGAAGGTATAAAGGGGACCAAGTTTATTCATGCGGTAAGTGGGGAGACCAAAGAAATCTACATGATGAATCAATACTCCCCGAAGAACTGAGACTTTTACAAAAGAATTAATTAAGGCAAAAAAGATGGAATCCTACTAGTGTGTCGCCAAGTGTTGTCGCTGCTACAACACCCTCCAAAATTTTGGCCTATGCTCAATTTCAGAGCCTCCCTTGGTCTTGTACATTGTTGTCGTAAACACTGAAACCCATTTCATGTGTTTTCTTCAAGTGTTTTGGTACCTTTTGCGAGAAAGACACAATGTCGTATTTTCACATGTTAGTTGTCGCACAATATGTATAAGCTTGTTTTGGTGGTTCCCAAGGGTTAAATTTGTGTAAATGAGTTGATCTAACCATGTAAACATCTGTCACACTCATTTATAAAGTTCTAAGAATTGTCGCAAAAGTTTTGTCACGGTCGTTGCAAAGTGTATCTTTAGTGTCGTAAGTTGTCGCAAAGTTATCACGCTGAGGGAAACACATTGTTCATGTCTCCTGGATGATCTGTGTTGTGCTGCCATAAAATATTATAACTTTGTGATCGAAATCAGAGTCTTATCATTGTTCACATCAGCCTTGTCGATCCCCCACAGTAAATTTTCAGCAACTTTCTGACCAAGCAACTTAGCCTCGTCCTACCTCCCTAAACTGTGCATTGCGCAGTCTCATCCCTCTAACGATGACCATGCCTCTTAACACTACGCAATGCGCAGTTCCGGCCTCCCAGGACTGCTGCAATGCGCAGTTCTAGTGCTCAAGCTCAGACCTTGGCCTCTAGAATTGTGCAATTCACCCCTCCAACCTGGCCTCAACTGTGCATTCCTCAATCTCTAGCCTCAAGCTCAACCCTCCAGATCCTGAGCTGCGTAAATTCCCAGTCTCCTCTGCCTCCCATAACTACGCAATAGGCTGATCCAGTACCCATCCCCTCAACCTGTCACCCTAACATCACAAATTGCACAAATTTCTTCCTCCATCCAGCTTGGATTGCACATTGCATAGTCTCAAGGTTCAAGCTTCAACCTTGACTGCTTGAACTTTGAATTATGCAGTCACTGAGCCTCTCTCTCATCCTGTCACCTGGTTCTGGCTTAGTGAGTGGATCAATATGCATTATCTTAGACCGGGGTTTTATCGGACTGATGTCATCTCGTCATGAGTGAATTGCATATGTAGGTACCTTATCATTCCATGGAAAGACGATGAAGAAGGAAAACATGTTGAAAGACTTCTTTGTAGTTGACTATGCAAGATTATCAACCGAGAGAAATCAAAGGGACAATAGTTTGCGACCACAACTCAAGACTTGAGACCATTGAAGACTCCTTACCACTAAGCCATACAAAGTTGAATAGAAGAGCATTCTCAAGCAAAAACATAGCAAGGAGCAACATAAGTGGATTAGAATTGCCACATCATGAAGTAGTCCATGTCAGCAGTGTCATGCCATATCATGTCATGAGTTGTCACATGCCACCATTATTGTGGATTATGTAAATTATCATTCGAAAATGTATTGTAAAGTAAAAGTCCAAAGGAAATTTACATAATATAAAGAGTCGTGTAAAATTGAAAGGTCTGAGGAAGTCAAACAATCATGAGGGAAGTCAAAGAGTCACAAGGAAGGTGAAGCATCACCTCCTCATTGGTTATATATACACCCTCATTGTATGAGCAAAGGAATTTTTACGTTGGTTCCTCCCGCAAGGCATTAGAGAGACAAGATTGTTCTTTTGAGGAGCAAGGAGTGGTTCCAACGCTCCACTATTGGAGCTAGTGGTGTTCATTGTATACATGTGTCTTGGAGCTTTTAATCATTACCAACACATTATTCATGCATGGATTATGAATATTTGCAAGAATATTATGCGAATGTTTTTATTTCATGTTTTCTTTCATATGTGCTAAAGTAGTTGAACTATTTCGGTTATTTTGGTACTTATCATATTGATAATGTGTTGTAATTATTGTTATTGTTGTCTCAGTCTTGTGGACTATTCCGCTAAATACTAGAAAAATATTTCTCATTAATTGGTTGTAATGACCATCGCATCTTTTGTGGATTATTCTGCTGGATGTTAGACGAATCCTTCTTGGTTGCGTGCGTCTCTACTACGGTGGTACTATTACCTCTCTCTTACAGGCTCACTTTACTCTCTCCCTCCGCAATAGAAGAACCTCAACACACCTACAACCATACACTCACCAGGCACACGTACTTGCTTTTCGAAGACACAACTGCACCCCTCTCTCTTGTTGACACTTAGAGCCAAGGAAAATATTTAATAATTGGGCAACCGGGCCATATTCCGGATGGGGCTCCTATCTCAAACAGTGTGAGGTCTAATTGGGACCACATATCGGGGAGACCTCTTAAATGTTGGTAGGTCAAACGCTGTTAACAAGTTCCTTTGTGTTGTATAGCTCTTGATGGATAACTTTTGAAGGGCTATGGGACAATCTTAAGGAGGTTGAGTGTCTGATATTGGATTGATATGTCAAAGTCTTGAGGGGGTGTGAGGACTTCGATGCCTAGGGTTGTGCACCTTAGTGAGTATGGAGGGAGTAGGTGAGCCTTTCGAGATGCCTGAAGTACTATTGCATGGAGTACTAATTCGGGTACCTGCCTTGGGGTAGATAAGGTCTAAGCCTTGGGACCATCCTTGGGCTATGGTATATACCAATGAGGCTTTATGTCTCGTTCCAAAAGTTGAAAAAAGGGACAAATATTCCTTGGGATTTCCCCAGTGATGTGTAAACTTTCGATGCCTGCTGGTATACTAGTTCAACAAAGGGTGTAGGGCAAACATAAAGTAATAAATAACTAGATAAAAATAAAATAAAAAGTTAAATGATTCAACTTAAATTCGGGACAAATTTCCTTAAAGAGGGGGAGTATGTAATGGCCGCAATAATAATAATAATAAATATATAAAGAAATAAAATAAAAATATATATAAGTAAATAAATAATAAATATAATATAATATTAAAAAACAAATAATAAATAATGAAGAAAAGATAATAATAGTAAATAATAAAGAAAATGTAATAATAGTAAATAAATAATAAATAATGAAGAAAATATAATAACAGTAAATAAATAAAATTGTAAATAATAAATTGGACCTATATATAGGATGAATAAGTAAAGTTAACAAACAAAAAAATCATAATAAAAAATAACTAAATTAAGAAAAATAAATAAACAAATGTTGGCATGTTGACAAATGGATTGTGTGCATGCACATCCCTTTCCAATCCCTATCCAATTTTGGAACTGTTTGTTCAATTTAATGGACAAAAAGGGGGATGAGAAGCATTATTCATTCTTTTGGATAAGGGTGTTGAGAGACAATAGAAACACTGATAGTAGTGTTACAAGTCCATTTGGGCAACACTCCCAAAACTCAGATCAATATCAATTAGGGTCTATCATACTCTAAATCAGTTGCTACATGCCCTAAACAAGTCATCCCATTGATGGTTTCCCTCCATGAAAGTTTCACTGCTTAGATGCCAGTTGAAGTGTTCCATTGAGCCATCAACGCACCCATAGACTGCAGTGAGTTCTTTGCGAGCATCTACTCCCATGCAAAGTTGCGGTGCAGAGTATCTAGGCCCATGTTACAGTGCGTTGGTCGACTGGGAGCGAATTTTTCATAGGATTCCGGGAATATTCCCACCCTCTAGTGGCTTCTAGAAGTTGTTCTAGCTATCACATCATCTGATAACTTTGAATATGGAAACCATGGAGCCATTGAACCTCATATCCTCCTATTCCCATGAACAAGGAAACCTCTTCATCCATTTTTGGAAAAGCCATTCAATTATTCACTAATGCCAAACTACCTTCACTACTTGTAAATTGAGCATTGAACATAGTGCAGAAGAGAGAAATATTTTGAATTAGTATAGTTATGTTGGTGAGATCACAACTCTTGGAGGTGTCATTTGCATGTAATGTTATGTTGTTGGAGTGATGTTGCTGATGTGATGAGGATAGGACTGAAGTTGGAGCAAGTTGACATCGAATCGATCCAACTGGTTGTAACTTCTCCTTCTACTTCATAATAAATAGATTTGTTCCTTTCCTAATACATGTGTTCATGATGTTATATGTGTCTTTTCAAATGCAATCGATTCAATTTGTTTAACATGAATAGAACATATGCCTTTATGTCATTTTTTGTCTTCTGTTAGTCATTGCAAGTACAAATCAAGCAAGTTTAGTTCGATTGAGAGCGAAAAAAGGGAGGCGAGGAATAGAAAAAGATCATAAGTAAGTGTTCTTCCCTTATTTATTCATTTTAAGGAAAATGCCAAATATCTTTCTTATTTTGTTCTAACTGCAACCACCACACTTAGGGAAAACATTTCTATCTATAGGTTTGATTTTCGTAAAACAAATTGGCGACCATACTGGGGAACGAAGGATCATCCCTGGTGGTTTTATCCTTGTTTACCAACCTCTAGTAGACTTTAATTGCTTTATTTCAGTCATTTGAATGTGTTTTAGTAAAAGAAGTGTGTTTGTTTGCCTTTTTTGAGTTTCCTCTGGCACCAACACACTGTTGATCTTGACACAGTGCTTTGCCTAGCACTGGTGTTTTAGGGACAATGCTCTGCAACGCACTGTCTCCCACTCAGGGTGCGTTGCTCCTGTGACCAACCAAAAATCATCATATTTTTTGTCTTGTTCCATTCATTTCAGTGTTTTGTTTGTTGATTTTTCAAGTGTCTGATTGCCTCTAGAGACCATATTGCCTCTACTATCTCGCCTCACTTTGGATGTTTGTTTGACCAATGTTTCTTTTTTGTTTTCTTTATCATTTTCGAATAGCTCCAAAGTTTAAAATTTTACATTTTATCAATTCTTTATTTTTGAAAGAGGAATTTTTGTTTCAGTCTTTGTTTCTATGGAAAGTATTGATTGATTGTTTGTGCATCATAGTTTCTTTTTTGTTCATCTAAAATTAAAAGAAATCGAAAAGAAAAACATGCATTTACATATAGGGATTGTGAGTGCTGCATAGGAATAGTTAGGGAATTTTCATTTAGATGTGCTCATTGTTGATTGCTTACAATATGATTGCTCTATCCCTTGTAGCTAGTTATTTCATGGTTGAAATTGAATTGAAACGAATGCTTATCATCTTTATTGCATTCCAGAAATGTCAAATACATCTCGTGGTGAACCTGAAATACAAACTTATAAGCAAGATCAACTCAAGTTTTTTTGTGAATTAATCCAAGGGAGCATTGCCACTTAACAATAACATTTAAAGGTATATGCTAGAGACGTGTTCCGGTGTTGTAAAACATAGCAGTTGTCGTTAATTGTCTGCAATACATTCTGAATGTGTTACCTCATTCCATGTACATAATTATATCGGAGCTCGTCCACGTACCTTTGGGTGTATCGGGCGGTGTTCTAGTACGAAAAGTATAAGGGGATGCTCTCACTGTGCGATTTCGCATTAGACAACACTAATACGGATTGGGCCTCCACATACCATGGAGTATATTTGGGAGGACAACATTAGGTTTCTTACCATCCATAGGTAACCGAGTTAGCCACCCTGTACACTGTGATACACCGAACACAACATTTGGGGAGATTGCCTGCATGTACATAATTCCTTGGTTTACTGGGGCGGTATATTGCAGTTCACAGTTGCTTGGTAAACATTTTGCCTAGCATTACGCACTTTTTATTTATTTGTTTTTGTATTAAAATAAATCAACAATCGTGGAAGAAGATGACCCTTTCCCCATCGTTCGCATAGGACAGCGAATAAACCACCTTTACCGCCAGATGCTACACCTAGTAGGCGAAGGCGAGCTCGTCCTACTGAGTCTGGTACCTCTGGAACCTTTGGTGCTACATCTTCATCTAATTTACCAGAGTCATTTGATGCTGTGAGTACCGAGTCTCGAGTCATTTTGATTGATCCCGGTTTATCTGCTACTATCGAGACGGAACCCTCGCATTTACCTGAGGACACTGAAATTCAATCCAGTGAAATGGTAAATCCAGAGCCCGAAATTGTTTAACTGGAAGTTGATCCAAAACCTATTGTTCTTTTACTAGAACATCTTGATCCCGAAGTTGAAAAATAAGAAGTAGTTCTCGTGAAACCCGTTTATCCTCAGTCATATGTAACTATTGAGTCTTCTGCTTGACCACAGAGTTTACCACCTGAAATTTATCTCGGGCCTAACAGTGAAGTACTTCCACCTCATTTGATTTCAATAGAGGAATAACTTTAGGAAGAGACAACCCCTTCAACTCCAACTCATTTTGGGTCGGCGCTTCATCTTTATCTGTCTTTTCCTCGTTTGAACTACTCTTCTCTTGTTGATCCTGCTCAGTCTCAAGTTCTCGTAGATTCTTTAGAGTATTTGTTGGGTTATTCAACCATGGTTGAGACACCATCCCATACTGTACCATCTGTTACAGCTGCGACAAAATCTACTATTGCTTCATCTTCGATGTTTTCTACGACACTCGAGTCTCATCTTTATGGTGGTTCGTCCGTTCCACTAGGTTACCAAGCTTTAAATGGAACCTACTCTGGTGTCTCCTCTAGTCCATGGACTTCATCCACGTCATCATCTGGAATTTTATCTAGTTCATCTCTAACGAGTACTGAATGGTCTGATCCTTTATTGACATCATCAGCTCAATATCAGGCTGGTCCATCCAATTACCGTCCATATTATCTAGTATCTGTTAGACCCCCATCATATGAAAGTCAGTACGTACAATATCCTTGTACTCCATATGTTGGGGGGCAACAAATGTTTGCGCCATGTGGTAGTACTCCTTCGTTCTTATGTCAATATTATGCTAGAATGCATGTTTGTCAATGGAAGCCTACCTTGCCTGTTCAACCGCAAACGGTTGTGTACCAATATCAACCAGTTCAACTTGTTGCATCTGTACCTACTACCCATGTTATTAATTCTTTGGTTGTTTCTCAGTCGGCTCAATAGGGTCCTTTAAACCTTAACCCTCAAGTTTCGGGCCTACAAACTCCGTCTTCCCAGGCTGCTATACAACAACCATCTGTATCGGGAATTTCACAACCACTTGCTAGTTTACCTTTGTCACAAGCTTCTACTAGTCCCATTTATTCACAACCTAGTCGAAATTATCTTGGCGGGCAACAACAATTTTATAATATCCCATGGCAGCCACATTAACCATTCCAACAGTATCAAGCTTATCCAGGTCCTAGTCAACAAGCCTATCAAGGGTTCGGTAAACAAACTTACCCCTATCTGGGTTACCCACAACAAAATACTTATGTTGGTGCACAATGACCTATTTCCCAAGCAATTCCATCTTATCCTGGTTATGCTCAACCTGATCAAAATCGACAGTTTCCGTTTGTTGCAACATTAGAGTTACCTGATTTAAATTGTCTCACTAATGATCCCATTCATTATTTACCTTGGTGGCTGATAAATCCTCATAAATTACCCTCTGATATTCCGAAATTCAATGGAAATTCTGGAGAGGATCCATCTACGCACATTATGACTTATCATTTATGGTGTTTATCAAACTCCTTGAATGATGATTTTGTTAAATTGCGTCTTTTACAACGAACACTTACTGGTCCAGCTGCGAAGTGGTACATTGAATTACCACGAGTTTCTTTCGATAATTTTAAATCTTTAGCCACTACTTTTTTAACCCACTTCGAGTTACCCATCAGATATGAAACTGGAACAGAACTTTTGACCAGCTTTAAACATACCACTGCTACTCATATATTAGGTCATATACATGAGTGGCGTCGTCGTCATCGAATGGTTAAAACATTTGTTCCCGATCAAATTTTAATTAAGTGGTTTATAAAATCCTTGTTTCCATCTATCATCGAGGATGTGGCCAAAGGCAGTGTTGTCACTGAAGAGAAAGCAATTTCTCGTGCCCAGTATATGGATTTGATTTATACTCAGTCTGGCACGCTCTATGAAAAGATTTCGAATGCACCGCGACCAAATTTTACTGTTCCTCCTTCTCCATCTGGTAAGGACATTCATGTTGACGATGGTGTGATTGGTTCTGCTAGCACTCTCCCAACAATTCGAACATTCGGTTCTACATTTTTTGTTTCAAATAAAACCCCTATTGCATATGATCCCGTGTCTTCTTCTGAAATTCATGTCGTGTCATCTAACAAGGGAAAAAGTGACAAGAAAGCCAGAAGTAAGAAGAAGGGGAAAGATAAGAAGAAACAAAATTCACCCCTACAGGAAAAAATCATCCAATTCATCTGGTTCTTCTCAGAAACCTCATTACCCTTGTTTGATATGTAATGAGGAGCATTTTACGCGAGATTTTCCTCACCGCTCAGAAGTCTCGAAGCTTTTTAATAATTCTGTCGCATTTGAAGTGTTGACAAATCCTTTTCTGAACTCAGAAACACATATGGTTTCTACGGATCCTACTTCTAGTTCGAAAATGCTTATGATATCCGCTACTAAGCCCAACACTGATGTTTTGGTGTCTACTCAAAGTAAAGATTATAGTAATCATCTATCACCATCGAATGGTTAGGCTACATATTAACCTACTAATTCAACTTCGACTTCATCTGATTCAGCTCCACCGCTTATTATTCCTTAGTTAACAATAAAGCTGCTGAAGGGAGTCGTTCATAAATCAACTTTCAACCCTCGAGCTCATGCAACTCAAAATTATAACATAGTTGAAGATCTGACTCAGTCACCTTCTGCTATTTCAATGCTTGAGGTTCTTCAGAATTGTTCCTCCCAAAATTAGGCTTTGTTTTTTACGATTGGTGGAATCGATCCGACGGATTCTAATCTTGTATTATTTAATCACACGGGCTATGTGCCACAATTACCAACACAATTAGCATTTTTTATTCAAGTACATGTCCTGAATCACCTCATTCATCAGAATATCATTGATGAAAGTGAATCTACTTGTATCATGTCTATGAGTTGATGGAAGTCACTTGCCTTGTTGACTTTATCACAATCACCTACGATGTTGAAAGCTTTTGACAATCATACATATAAGCCTTGTGGAATTATCAGTAACCTGCAAGTCAAACTAGAGGGAAAAACAATGACTATTGAAATTGAGGTCGTTGATGGACCCCTTGAATCCAATATATTACTTGGAAGACCGTGGGTTTGTGCTATGGTTGCTGTAGTATCTACTTACTTTTGTATGGTCATCTTCCCCCATAAGGGAAGCATCATAGTCATTGATCAACTCTCCTTCTTCGCCTCTGGTTCCCAAGCAACTGGAAGTGTTCTGTTTGTTCACGGACCCCTGCCATCTCTTCAAAACATTGGTGTAGGACTCTTTAAGGATTCTTCCCTAATGGGAACCTTTTTGTTATTGTCGCCTGCGACATCGACGGAAATCACAAACATAGAGACCTACAATATGATATCTTCCACTTCATCTGACTTAAGGAAGATTCCCAATTATTCTGAAATAGATAGGCTAGGCGAAATCATGTCACTAAGTCCAATTGAGCTCGCATAGAAATCAATATTTTTGGCTTATGCGGCCAATCCATATTCTTTGTCGCCGACTGTTTGGGTCAATCGTTCTTTGGATTGTGTTACTTCTCCTGATACTTTTTCATGTGTATTCTCAACCGATAAGAGCATTATGGAATCCATGATGCTAGAAGAAGAACCATGGACATATTTACATCAACAATCCCATCTTCCATATTACAATTAAGATAGTCCAACTGAACTATATCACCCTACAGTCGTTGATTTCTTGACGAATTCCATTCCTCTCAACGCCGTCTATTATGAGCGAAACCCATCAAATATTGAGGGAACGATTTCCTTTGATATTTTGACCAAACCTGGCATTGTAGAAAACATTCATGTCAGTGCGTCTTGTTATCCATCTAAACTTGACACTTACCGCTCTCTTTTCCGTGAATTCTGAGATGTATTCACTTGGTCATATGAGGAAATGTCACACATCTATTCCAACATTGTTGAGTAAGAGATTAAAATGTATCCTGATGTAAAGCCAATACGATAGCGCCTCCATCCTGTTCATCCTAAGAAATTTGTTGCCATTAAAGCAGAGGTTGAAAAATTTTTGCGTGTTGATTTCATTTACCCTGTTCTGTTTATCGATTGGGTTTCCAACATTGTTCATATCATGAAGAAACATGGGACAATTAGAGTGTGCATCAATTATCGAGATGTTAGTCATGCTTGTTCGAAAGAAAACTATCCCACTCCCTTTATCGACCAAATCATCGACGAATGTGCCAGATGTGAAATATTTTCTTTCATGGATGGATTTTCCGGTTACAATCAGATCAATATTCGCCCAAAGGACCAATATAAAACAAATTTTACCTTTCCCTACGGCACATTTGCTTATCGAAAGCTCCCTTTTGGTTTAAATAATGCTGGGGAAACATTCTAGAGGGCAATGAATTATGCTTTCCATGAAATCAAGCACATAGTTCAACCGTATCTGGATGACTCACCTACACATTCACGGAAACGGGCTAACCACCCACTACATTTGAGAGCGATGTTTTTACGATGTCGTCACTACAAAATACGCCTCAATCCACACAAATGTGTGTTTTGTGTCAGTTCTTATTGTTTTCTTGGTTTCGACGTGTCGAAAGACGGAATTCGACTTGATCCATTGAAGGTCTAGGCCATTCTTGATTTGCCCGCGCCTTCCAATCTACTTCAATTACAGAGACTCCGAGGGAAGGCTAACTTTGTAAGGAGGTTCATTCCCAACTACATATAAATGGATAAAGGATTTACTCAACTCTTGAAAAAGGGGATTCCCTTCCATTGGGATGAGGTTGCGCAAGCTTCCTTTGGTGTTCTTAAAGATGCCCTGACCCGAGCATCATTAATCTATCCCCCAAATTATCAGTGATTATTTCTTGTATCTCACCGTTGCAGATACAACCATCGTTATGGTTTTAGTCCAAGAAGAAGATGGGATTGAACATCTGATCTATTATTTGAGTCGTCATCTCAATGATACGAAAGTTAAGTACAATTATGTTGAGAAGCCCGCTTTGGAAGCCGTTCAAGTTGTACAAAGATTTCGCCACTATATCTTGCTCTGGAAGACCATTGTAATTTCGGATTGCAACCCTATGACATACATTCTGTCACGTCAATTTCTGCAGGGGGAATATTCAAAATGGATCGTCATTTTGCATAAATTTGATTTGGAATTCATCAAATCCAAGTCAAATAAGTCTTTGGTGTTTGCTGAGCTTATCTGTGACCTTCCCTCGAGTAGCACAGAGTCTACTACGGAACCATCAATTCCAGATGAGTCTTTGTTTCTGATCACATCATATGACCCTTGGTATGGATATTATCTCATATATCTCCAGACCCAAACTTTCCGGCCCAATACCTTTCGCTTACAACAACGACGTATTCGATACCAAGGCAAAGATTATTTGATTGTCGACGATACACTTTATCGTCACGGTGTCGATACAATTTTACATTAGTGCCTCACTCATGAGGATGTCAAGAAAGTTTTAAATGATTGCCATGTTGGTGCCTGTGGTGGAAATTTGTCTGGTTTTGCTACCGTGCAGAATATTCCCCGCGCTGGTTACTTTTGGCCTACCATATTTCGCGACTGCATTCTCGCAGTCAGAAGTTGTCATGCTTGCCATATATTTGATTGTCAAACCTGCATGTCGCCAACGCCAATGCATCTTGTCATCACTATTGGACCATTTTCCAAATGGGGCATTGACTTCATGACATGTAACCCCCGCTCGGCTAGGGGGCATGGGTATATTATTGTCGTCGTCAACTATTTTACCAAGTGGGCCGAGGCGATGCCTACATTTAACAACACAAGACAGGCATCTGCATTTTTTTCCTTTAACCATGTGGTTACACGGTTTGGTGTGCCGCAAACCATAGTCACAGATCATGGAAAACATTTTCGCAATCACATGATGACTGAGTTTACTACCAAGTTAGGACCATCACATGATATTTCTACCCCTTATTATCCGCAAGCTAATGGATAAGTTGAAGCTATCAACAAAATTCTTAAACGTATGCTTCAACGCATGATTGGGGTTCATAAACGAAATTGGCATTCAATATTGTACTCGGATTTGTGGCCTTATCGAACCTCGAGTGATAAACACAACCGGCTTTACTCCCTTTCAGCTAGTTTATGGTCTCGAAGCTATCTTACCGATCCAATGTGAAATTCCATTGTTGAAACTTGTGATTGACCTGCTACCTGACACTTCTGATGAAGAGGCACATCTTTTAGATCTTATCCATCTAGATGAAACACGTCGTAAAGCTGCATTGGCCAACAAAGCACATAAAAGATGAATCAAGGTGCAATATGACCGCAATGTCAAACCTCGCACCTTCTCGGAAGGAGACCTGGTCTTGCTTTATGATCAGGAACATGATAAGATAGGAACAGGAAAATTCGAACCATTATGGCGTGGCCCCTATATTGTCAAGCACATTCTAGCTAAGGGTGCCTACGCGTTGGTAGATTATGATGGAATTCCATTGTCGCAGCCTTGGAATGGGTTGTATCTTAAACGTTCTTGTGCTAATTCTGCGTAGTAAACATTGTATGATACTATATATATTTTTTGATTGTGTGTGTGTGTCACAATGTATATTTCAAAGTTTTTCATGTGGTTAGTAATCCACTTTGCATTTTTTTGCATATGTCAGAATCTTCAAAACCATTTTTTGGATATTCTGACAGTGTTAGTGGTATTATGCATAATCTATCCTCTGTAGCATGGGCCATATTCCTTCCAAGTGGCGAGTTAGTGAGTTTCCAAGGGATTTGTATCGATTGATCCACCGACAATATCGTTGAGTATAGCGCGTTGATTGAACTCCTCTATGATGCCATTTCACTTGGAATTCGTTGCATCATCATCACGTTGGACTCATAACTTGTCGTACTACAGCTTACTAGTGTTTATACTGTCCAAAATCCAACTATTCATCGCGTGTTCCTTAGAGTTTGTCTTTTGGAAAGACATTTTGATTACATCCAATATCAACACATTTCCAGAAACTTTAACACTTTAACTAATTATTTAGCGAATTATGTGTTAAATAGACATTTGCAACATATGTAAAGATAGATTTTCAATTCACATACACAATTGAATAGGATTGCACATAACCATAGGAAAACAATGAAAGTAAATAGATATATAATCGAGTTTTTTACAAAAAAGTGTGTCTAAGACACGTTGGTCATATGACCTCAAAATGTATATAGACATAGCATAATCTAAGTAGACCTAGTGGTGCTCATGATAGCAGGTCACTGCTTGGGCTATCATGTGCAGTAGCCTCATCCAACGGCTAGGCACACCAATAGTATGGCGCTGCAGCCTCATAGGTAACTCCACGATCCGAATATCTAGTATCTCCAGAGTCAATCTCTCCACATGCTGTTGTAACTCAACAAGGGTCTCGAATAAATCCAAATCCCGAAATATTTCTCTCCCGACAATCCTCTTAGCTGGTTCTCTTGCCTGTTGTGCACGGCCCACTGGTCAAACAATAACTACATCTGCATACATAAAACATTTTTAGTTTGGTCTTGGAAACATAAAAAAACACAAAATATGTAAAAAACCCAAAAAATAAAATACATGGTCAAACATTTTACCTATATCACCCCATTGAGCGTCGGCTGGTGAAATCAAATTTGGGTCTCCATGGAAATCCATCCCTGCATATGGATGCTCCTCTATGAAGATATTATGTCTTCGAAGCCAAGAAAAGAATGCAGTGGAAAACAAGATCGATGGCTAACCAACATGTCTAGCCATCAGCTCTACTCACTGCTGCATCCGTGGATCTCTAGGACCAACTAAACCTAGTGTCACATGCTGTGGCTGCATCAATGGAACTTGCTCCAAAACGAAAGTGATCAATATTGACCCATAGCTGAAATTATTTGTCTTACTGTTTTTTACTTTGGTTAGTTGTTCTTTAATCTGAAGGAGTATTGCTTCAGCCCAGTTGAACATGGTTGGCTCGAGACGCTCAAGCGCATATTGCATGTATGTTCTGTTCGCTATATGAAGTGTCACACTGCCAGCTAGCTTTGCGATAGTGAATAGGAGCGTTCACAAAGGCATATCACGTACATCTTTGATGTTTATCTTTCCATCTTTGCTAGGCTCTGTACCTGGTCGACAAAATTGTCGAATGTAGTCCTTCACTGTCTCACCTCCACGGACGGAACCTGCAGGGGAAATGGGGGCACCATGTCTTGACAAACTTGTCAAAAAGTAAATGTCATCAACCAATATTGGGAGCACTTTGTCCCCAATGTGAAATTCCTGTAGTGTCGGGTCCCATGAGCGAATCAAGAACTGCAATAGTTCCATATGTTGCCTCCTCCCAGACAATCAAAAGTACTTGAGAAACCCACAGTCTCTGAGGGCTCTCACAGTGCCAGGATCATTTAGGGAAACCGTAACCTATTCCTCATGTTCTCTTTCTTGCCATGTAGTCGAAATTCAGATCCGATCAAAGTATGAAATCAAACCATAGGCTTAGTTAGGATCCATTCCATGCAAAAAACTGGAGAAATACTGGGCAGAAAACACAGTGTAAATTTCTGAATTGTGCCCAACTCATTCCTGAGTGGAAGACAGAGCGTTGCATAGGACCTGGGCTTCTTTACAGCCCCTATGCAATGCACTTTTCAACATCCAAGGGTGCGTTGGTCCTAGGGTGTTGTATATTTACCCTGGGAGCCCCAAAACCCTAAAAAAATTGCATGAAACTGAACAAGAATGCAACCAATAGAAAGAGGAAGGTTAGATCACCTACCTGGTCCGGACGACATGAGAAATGATCCACAAAATCTGTCGCAATCAGCTGCTGAAGTTTGAGGGTAAAACTGGCTCAGAGCACTAAAAACTGAATGGTAAAAATGACTTGGTAATTTCTTATTTAATAGTCTTTTTTATTAATTTATGCATATTCAATGAATTGACTATAGTTTTTACCCATTTTTACTATTAAAACAAATATTTTTAATCCGTTTGGTGGTTCTTTGAGTAGGTTTACAGCTGATGCAGTGAATTCGATGTGCATGATCGTAAAATGAATTTTGACCACATAACACACTTTTATCTCTTTTTCGAGCTCTGTTAAACACGAAAAAGGAACCCCCTAGAGTTCTTTTTCAGCTCTTTTCAGACTCCCAAAACATGAAAACATTGTCGAGCACTTGTCCTTTCAAACTCGTAAAAGGAATTGAAATGACATCTACTCAATATAAGTTTTACCATTTTCCAGACTGAGATAGATTATTTACGAAAAATGAAAACCCTAGTCGAACATGGCTAGGAGGTTCTCTCAGGTATTATTTTACGCTTTTTCGGATATGAGGGACAATTTTATGAAAAAATAACTCGTGGAGTTTTCTTTTCGTCCCTTTTTCAAACTCTCTAAACATGAAAAAGGATCGATTTTTCATTGTTGTTAGACTCATTAAAACATCAAATAGTAGCGGACTTGTCCATCATGATAAGATCAAGTTTCACCTTCGCTAGGCTCGTTAAAACATCACATAGCAATGGATTAACCTGAAGGGTGGAATTATACATCAAGCATATGTTATCCTCCTCGATATTTTAAAAAATAAAGAGGTATTGGTCAACAATGACCGCAGAAAATTAGAAAGGGATAAATCACTTTATGGTAGCAGGTCACTCTTGAACATGACACTCATTCACTTCATCTTCGTGACTTTTGGGTTGGGTTATCTGCTTGATGGTCTATCACACCATCCATCACTTTAGTTTTGGGTCAATGTTGCCAACTCATTCAGTGTTGCCGATATGTTCAAGAGAAATCACTCAGTTATTTCTCATCGTTTGCAATACTCGTAAACCTTCATTTCATGACCGCCATCCCCGAACACTGCTTCATTAGTTACATTCTATCTCTGGAATCATTACTCTCATTTCGTTTCATTGATGGGGGATACATCAAGGCCCTCCTGTGATGAGTCGCTTCTTGTCGACATCAGTTCATCATCTAGGAAGTTGACTTAGAAACAACCTTTCAATACCTTGGAGCTTGCTTACATCAATGGCAAGTTTCTCGTTTTCGGCGATAGGTTGACATCAAAGGCCTTCGAATGAAAGACTTTGTATGGTGTTCGACATCAAATCATCTATTCACACCATGTAGAATGTACTGCAATACGTTGAGAGCCATTATCATCAACGATGGTTTCTCTCACGTCCGTTAACGACTTACATCATTGGTTGGTAATCAAATGGTGTCTTCCCATGTTCGACTTCAGATCACATATTCGCATGGTTAGAATCGTACTGAAGCGATCGAGTGAATGAGATAGAAGACCCTTGATCTAGTTTCATCCATCTGGACTGCGATTTCAGGAGTAGTACCACATCATCTGTACTATGGTCTTTACATAGATGGTCATCCTATCATGGGTCTATATATGTAGATGAATTTCTGATGTTATGATAGTTTATGTGCTGAGTATGGGTATGCCTCCCTCAACAATTCATGTCCAAGATGAAAAGATATCATGATGTAATGTATTGTAATTGATGCAGGTCACCGTCCGCTTCAGATCCTACTCATCATGTCGTAAAGAATATCAATCGACATTATCACTTTCGACTTCATGCTTTGGGGGGCAACTATTACAGGTCAATTTGGACATCTCTCCAAAAACTCATATCAATATCAATTAGGGTCTATCATACTCTAAATCAATTGCTACATGCCCTAAACAAGTCATCCCATTGATGGTTTTCCTCCATGAAAGTTTCACTGCTTAAATGCCAGTTGAAGTGTTCCATTGAGCCATCAACGCACCCCTAGACTCTAGTAAGTGCTTTGCAGAGCATCTACTCCCATGCAAAGTTGCGTTGTAGAGTATATGGGCCCACTTTACAGTGCATTGGTTGATTGGGAGCAAATTGTTCATAGGATTCCAGGAATCTTCCCACCCTCTAGTGGCTTCTAAAAGTTGTTCCAGCTATCAAATCATCTGATAACTTCGAATAGGGACACCATGGAGCCATTGAACCTCTTATCCTCCTATTCCCATGAACAAGGAAACCTCTTCATCCATTTTTGGAAAAGCCATTCAATGATTCATTAATTCTAAACTACCTTCACTACTTATAAATTGAGCATTGAACATAGTGCACAAGAGAGCAAGATTTTGAATTAGTAGAGTTATGCTGGTGAGATCACAACCCTTGGAGGTGTTGTTTTCATGTAATGTTATGCTGCTGGAGTGATGTTGTTGATGTGATGAGAATAGGGATGAAGCTGGAGTGAGTTGACATCAAATCGATCAAACTGGTTGTAACTTCTCCTTCTACTTCATAATAAAGAGATTTGTTCCTTTCCTAATGCATGTGTTCATGATTTTATATGTGTATTTTAAAATGCAATCGATTCAATTTGTTTAACATGAATATATCATACGCCTTTATGTTGTTTTTTTTCTTCTGTTAGTCATTGCAGGTACCAATCAAGCGAGTTCAGTTCGATTGAGAGCGACGGAAGTGACAAAAGGGAGGCGAGGAATAGCGAAAGATCACAAGTAGGCGTTCTTCACTTATCTATTCATTTTAAGGAAGAGGTCAAATATCTTTCTTCTATTGTTCTAAGTGCAACCACCACACTTAGGGAAAACATTTATATTCGTAGGTTTGATTTCCGTAAAACAAGTAGTGCATTGATTTAGAGCTCGGGGGTGGCCAACTGTAGAAATATTATGTGTAGCCGAGCCTACAGTTGGGTAGAGAGTCGTCCCCAAAACTTTGTTGTAGTAGTGAGGTTCAAATAACGTTCAACTCCAAAATCACAAGTAAGGAATATCGTCGCTACAAGTAAGTTGTCTCTGCTAGTGCTTTTTGGAAATTCTATGTTAATTAGTTGAATATTTGTGTGTTGACTATTTATCACATGAATGATATAATTAGTTATATATTTTAATTTTGGGTTGTTACATGTTGTAATGCAAGGCAAAAGCATGAAGAAGTTGTGATGTAAATGGTGATGGAAAAGGAGCAACAAAGTAGGATGGAAAAGGGTGTCGTTGATGGCATGGTTGTCTTAGAGCTCTTATGTTGGTTACATATGCTTGTTGGTTGTTGATGACATAATGTTACAAAGATTGTTGTGATGCAAGGCAAATGCTAGGGTATAAGACAAAGACAAATGCATGATGCAAGACAAAGACATGATACACGCATGATAGGAATTGTAACTCGGGTCATTTATTGTGTAGATCGAGTTATAGTGCATGTTATCTACTATCCAAACAATGTTACTCTCGACTATAATGTGATACTCTTTTAAACAGACTATGTTAATGTGTGTTTGTTTATGTTGGTTATTGTAATTATTAAAATTTTCCCGTGTTAATGCACATTTTGAATTCATCTTATGGATTTTATTATTCAAAGGTTGAAAGAGTGTTGAAAGTGAAGAGGCACCCTTGGAATGCAAAGAGACTAGACTTGTCATTTCAGATTCTTGTATGGAATACTAATAACCATCAAAGCTTATTTATAAAAGTATGTGAAGTTGGAAGGTTGTTAAAGGTTAAAGTGTTAAAGAACATGAGAGTTGATTGAGTTATTGTTCATTAGTTACCTAGCACATATAGAGCAGATGTGACACATATTCGAGGAGAAGACGTAGAGACAAAGATGGAGTTATGAAGAGTTATAGACCAAGTAAACCAACATATTGTTTCTTGTATGTTTCAGAGGATTGTAGCCTCATTTCAAGTTGTAGCTTGATAAAGAACAAGTTGGAGCTTGTTGAGGTAGGAGCCTCTTGTGGGATGTATCTTGCAGAAAAATTGCGGTAGTTGGAGCTTCCTTGCAAGTTGAAGTTTGTAGAAGAATTGAGGTAGCAACTTCTTGTAGGTTGGGGCCTACAAAAAATATGATGTAATAAAGGAGTAGGAGCTTGCATTTGCACCACAACAATAACAAATTCATGGTTTTCTCCCTTTATGGGTTTCCACTTATATCTTGTGTCCATGTGTGCTGCTATTATGTGGTGATTTGATGTTGTTGTACACATATTATATGTCGTTCATATATTAAATCTTCATTTTATATGGTATTAAATTGCTCATTTAATAGTTCAAATAAACTTCAAAAGTAAAAGAAAGTTCTCCATGAATGTACTAAAATTATTCCCCCCTCCTCTCAATCTAGTTAAGTTTCCAACAAAGAGCACCTTTCGACGCAATGCTCTATAAACATTTTAACTCAGTCAAAATAAAATAAATAATATAAATAAATCACTATTTTTATTATTTTTTATAAATTATTACTGGTGATTTTTAAGTGAACCCATAGTATTCATGTGGAATATAAATTGTTTAAAAGAGGAAATTGAATGAACCTACATCCATCTTAATTCGAGATATACCCACAACCAATAGATCAAATTTATTTAGATGTAAACCTCTTTTAGATCTGATCTCTCTCAACACTTCGATTAATTTAAAATTAAAATAAATATAAACTAATATATCTACCAATTTCAAAATATTACAATTATTTATTTATTATTATTTTTATTTATTTATTTATTTTATTTTATTTTTAAATTTTTAATCTTTAATTAATTAATTAATTAATTTTTATTTTTATTTTTTCTTTCAGTACAAAAATATTACAAATATAATATAATGGCTCGAGATAATTGATGAACTTATTTCCACATAATAATGAAGTTGTCTACCTAGGCAATGGAATAGCCCGAACGATAGTTTTTTGGCCGGAATCTAGTCAACTAAGATTCAAAAAATCAAGTAGTTGGAGTGTTTGGAATCCATTTTTGATAGTGGAAATGAATTCAACACTATCAAAAACCCTTAGGGCACTCAAAATACTAAAATTTAACCACTGTAAACAAGATTCTTATAAAATCTTTACCGTATTTTTTCAAAATCTTTGCCGGATTCTGAGCCAAAACGCTGTTTTTTAGACTACGCGCATAATAATGCCAAACCAATCTAAAAACTTCGAGAATCTTCATTTTGTGCCCACAAAATAAAGTAAATGACATCGTTGGAATTTGAATCCCTAGCGTCATCCCATTGACTTTGACCATTCATTTACTATCTCAACCAAATTGACTTCACATGTTTGAGTAGTTGATACTAGGGCATTATTTATTTAAATTTTATATTATATTTTTATTTTAATAAATTTATTTAAATTTGAAAAATAAAATTTAAATAAATTAAAAATTAAAAAAATTAACCAATTTTATGAAGAAATTGAAAATTACAAAATTATTTATATAATTAATTAAAAATAAATTAATAATAATATTAAATATGTTAGTTTGGAGTATATCCTAAAATTATATTTGTTTGTATAAGTATTTGTTTTCTTGAATTCAGGGAAATAAGTTAATGGCCTAAGACCCATACACATTTCACAGGGGAAAATATTCTCCCTTACCTGTGCCTTGGTTTTCTTTACATGCCCCCTTATATGTGGGGTGGTTTTCTTTAAATATCAGTGACTAGTCAACCTACATTTACTATAGCAACCACCCATAGTTATCCCATTGTTAAATATGCTAGTGATAATGACCAAATCCTTTACATGCCCCTTACACGCTGGGTGGTTTTCTTTAAATATCAGTGACTAGTCAACCTACATTTACTATAACAACGAGTGATAATTATCCCATTGTTAAATATACGAGTGATAGTGACCAAATCTTAATGATATAATTAATCCAAAAAAACATTATTATTTACCATATAAATCATTAATAAATATTCATATTCTTAAAAAAAAATAAAAAATAAAATATTACATATAATTTTTTCGTTTTTAAGAAGTTAGGTAAAGAGTGAGAAATATATATATTTTTAAAAAGACGTTATATGTTGCACACAAGACAGCTTAACCTAACCTACACTAACATCTCAAGAAATCTTAACCTAACTAACACCAATAATAGAATAACCTAACCCACACTAACAACTCCAGAAAGCTTAAGCTAACTCACTCCAATAGTAGAATAAAAGACGCAAACCCTAGCGAACGAAACCCTAGAGCATTCCGCCCTTTATAGAGGAAGAGGAGGAACAGAACGAAACCCTCGAGCATTCAGCCCTTTATAGAGGAAGAGGAGCAGGGAATTTCGGTGCCGGTGGCGCCTTCTGTCTGTGTATCGTTATCAATCGGTGCTGCCTTCTGTCTGTTTGTCTGTTCATCGTTATGAAGCCGTCGGCGACGCACTACAAGGTCTGTGTGCCCAGATGGATATTTATTAAATCTTATGTTTCAGTTTGTGATCGTGTTTGTAAGTATTAAGTCACAGGGATGTGATGATTCTTGTTATTTCAATTCTGGTGGCGCCTGCTGTTTGTTTTTCGTTCATGAGATCTTGTCATTGCACGGAAACCAGGGCTTCTGTGCACTGTTGGATATGGATGAAATTCGATGTTTTATTGTGTAAATATTATTATTAAGTGACGGGGATGGGATGCTTCTTGCTAGAGCTCCTTGTCCTCACGGTATGGGGCGACCGCGATGTCGTAGATTCCTTCGTGAACGTCACAGAGTAAATTCTGGTCGTTGATGGCATCTATTATTCCACCTGCTACTCATTTGCTGTTCTTCATTCGTGAGGGCATCATGCCGGAGTAGTAGGAGGGTAAGAAGAGGCCTCCGAGCAGAGGAATGTTATATTCTATTGCCCTGGGTATGCAGCGTTGCTGCCATGATCTCTTGGGATTGGCCATAACATTCACATTCTCATCTCTCTCTATTTTGGGCAATTTAATTTTTAGGTGAACATATAGTTAGGGTTTATTGCTGTTTGTTGTGGGATTTTTTATTGTCCTTTTTGTTTTGATTTTAATTTGTAGGTGACTTGTTTGATTGGTTCGTTAGACAACGTGTTCTAATCATTTAACTGCCCTAGTTTGTATTTGTGGCAGGTTGGGTGTTTTTTTTCGTTTGTTTGTTTGTTTCTTTCTCTTTCTGTTTTGTGTTTATTGTTTACTTCACTAGATGCTAAAGGGTTTGCACCTGGTATTTACCGCAGAATCATTTTTAACCTATGGAAAAACAGTTGTTCTTTTATGTTAGAACCCATCATTCGAAGTAAATATGTTTTTTGGCGAGCCGTTTTCAAGTTATGTGCATTTTTATTTTTGTTAAAGTGACCTTTTCTCACCTTTCCCCTTCTTGTTAAGGGGAAAGTAGAGAGCCTCTTTCTTTTGTTAATAGTTCAGCAAATTTGTTATAATTCATATGGGAGCCCGATACCTATTCTTACCTTGGCTCATCTTTTTTCTTAT
This sequence comes from Pinus albicaulis, assembly GCA_034641835.2. NCBI lineage: Eukaryota > Viridiplantae > Streptophyta > Pinopsida > Pinales > Pinaceae > Pinus > Pinus albicaulis. Next base: position 999,295,546 of record CM076577.1, on the reverse strand, counting down.
TAAGGGAATATACGTTTCTTACCTTGGCTCATCTTTTTTCTCAAGGAAAATATACATTTCTTACCTTGACTAGGTAAATATGGGAGCCCGAGACTTATCTTTCCTTGTTATTAAGGAGTAGTTTTTTTTTTTTTTTTTTTCCTGTGTTGGCTTATCTTTCCTTTTTTTTTCTCCTTTATTGAGGAGAAAGTAGTTTTTTCTTATTAAGGAAATATACAAAACCATGACTATGTAAATATGGGGCCCGAGCCTTTTTTAAACCCTGGCTTATCTTTCTCTTGTTAAGGTGAGCCTTTTTTATGCCTTTTTTATCTCTCTTATTAAGGTGAGTTTAACTTTGGCTTATCTTTTCCTTATTAAGGAGAAAGTAGTCTTTCTTTTTTATTTTTATTTTTCCTTATTAAGGAGAAAATAGTCTTTCTTTTTTATTTTTATTTTTAATTTTTTTGTTCTTATTAACAAGAAAGTAAGAAATTTTAATAATTCAACAAAATATTTTTACTTTTTATAATTCTGTAAGATAGCATAATATATAAACCTCTCTTTTTTAAAAACCATGACTAGAATTCAACAAAATATACGAAAACTAATAGAAATTCAACAAAATATACGAAATTTAACAAAATATTCAACAAAATATACAAAAACCATGACTAGAATTCAACAAAATATACAAAAACTAATAGAAATTTAACAAACTACACAAGACCATGACTAATATACAAAAACCATGACTACAACAAAATATACAAAAGCTTATAGAATTCAACAAAATACTCAAAAACTAATAGAAATTCATCAAAATATACAAAACCATCACTAGAATTCAACAAAATATACAAAACCATCATAATATACAAAATCATGACTACAACAAAATACACAGACCATGACTAAACCATAACTAGAATTCAACAAAATATACAAAACCAAAACCATGACTAGAATTCAACAAAATATACAAAACCACCAGAATATACAACAAAATATACAAAACCACCAGAATATACAAAAACTAATAGAAATTCAGCAAAATATACAAAACCATGACCAAACCATAACTAGAATTCAACAAAATATGCAAAACCATGATTAAACCATGACTTAGAATTCAACAAAATACACAAAACCATGGCTAAACCAAAACTAGAATTCAACAAAATATACAAAACCATGACTAAACCATGATTGAAAATTCAAGAAAAAAGTACTAAACCATTACTCAAGAAAAAAATACTAAACCATGACTTTGAATTCAACAAAATATACAAAACCATGACTAGTATGGTGACTAGTAGAACACAAACCAAATATAAAACCACACAAACCAAATATACAAAAAACAAAAAAAAAACAATAGAATTCAACCAAATATACAAAAACCAATACAATTCAACAAAATATACAAAACCATCATTAGACAAAATATAGACCAACCACACAAGCCGAATATAAAACCACACAAACCAAATATACAAAAAACAACAAAAAAACAATAGAATTCAACCAAATATACAAAAACCAATACAATTCAACAAAATATACAAAACCATCATTAGACAAAATATATGAAATCATGACTAAACCTGACTAGAATTCAACAAAATATACAAAACGATGACTAAACCATGACTAGTATGGTGACTAATAGAACACTAGAATTCAACAAAATATACAAAACGATGACTAAACCATGACTAGTATGGTGACTAATAGAACACAACTTTGAAAGACTAACCACACAAACCAAATTAGAATTCAACAAAATATACAAAACCATGACTAGTAAGGTGACTAATAGAACACAACCTTGAAAGACCAACTACACAAACCAAATATACGAAAACCAATAGAATTCAATTGAATATACAAAACCAAATATACAAGAACCAATAGAATTCAACAGAATATACAAAAACCAATAAAATTCAACAAAATATACAAAACCATGACTAGGATGGTGACTAATAGAACACAACCTAGAATTCATCAAAATATACAAAACCATTACTAAACCATGACTTCTATGGTGACTAATAAAACACAACCTTGAAAGACCAACCACACAAAACATCTAGTAAGACATAACAATATAACAAATATGTGCTCTTATAACAAATATGGGGTGCTGGTTTCCTCTCATTTGTTATAATTCAACAAAATATAGGTGACTAATAGAACACAATCTTGAAAGACCAACTACACAAAACATATAGCAAGACATATATAACAATATAATAAATATCGGTGGCTCAGGCTCATTTTCTTGTTTAATATAACAATATAACGAATATGGGTGGCTTGAGGGGCTTAAGCCCCTTTTTCATAAACAAGAGTAGATAAGTGATGGCAGTGTGGGTGGAGGCGTTAAGGAGAGCTGTTCAAACTTTTGCACAATATTTTCTCACTCCGGAGGAATTAGCTCTTGGTCTTCTTTCACACTCTCGGTCATCAAACTTTATAAATCTGATTGATTTATTTAACAAAATAACATGCGGAAAGCAAAAAGTCATTTTCTCCTTGGAAAATACAATAAAGCACATTAAAAAAGGTTTAATAACTTTCGAAAGTTATTCACTTAACAAAGCTCTTGTGAACAATATTATAATCCTCGGAACATTATAAGGCACTTGACCCATATTCAACTCTTCTGCAACATATATTCGAATTTCAAACATTAATGAAATTCTAATTGAAATAAATTTTCGGAATTGAATGTTAAGGCTTTTGACAAGGTAGGATTATAATGTATTTTAAACAATGTTTAATGACCTTCCGAATGGTTCGGAATTCAGATTTTAAATAAAATCCCTTTCATACCTTTGTTAAACCTCCACGTAGTCATTCATGCGACCACCGTTGGATGCTTCCTTACATCAAATCGACGGATATCACATTAATTTCCTTCTCGGTTTTTTCAAACAAATTTCACGCGAAATCACTGGTATTGCTGGGATGACGTGTCCAATTTTAATTTGCTCGCATTGTCTTCAATCGAAACCACTTCAAACCCAATCGTAATGCGAAAACGGTGGTATGGTTTTACAAAACTACGCAACTTGCAATTTTTGTTTCTGAATGTGTTCACTGGGATTTCAATTAACTTCGATTTGATTTGAAACCTTTCTTCCTCCGCTGCATAACCCTGATAACATGAATCGATCTTCGAACATCCAATTTCAACCGGGAAACATAATTGCTCTCAATTTCCTCAGAACTTTTACACTGAATTGATATTCATTCAAATCTGCTTCGCACAGAACTAATTGATCTTAATTTCTACACAAAATTTATATATATCAATTGGATTTTCGAAGGGTCGAGACCTCCTTCACACAGAGATTAATACATTCTCGATTTTACACAGATACATGAATCAAATGAACCTTCGAAGGATTTAGCCTCCGAGAAATTTGCCAAGAACACAGATAAACAATAACTCCGCAATTTTATTAAATCAGAGGGAAACCCTCTCAAATCCAGTTTTCTACATCAAATTCCCCATTCCTCTTCTCAGAGATTACAATTTATAATTCTTTTACAATGAAACCGACCTCTTTCTAAGGATTGAATTATTCTAATTAGCTAATATCTCCCTAAATTCTATTCACAGAAGCTATATATGCTCAACAAACCAAAAACTGCTCAATCTTCCTCACACCTATTCAACAACTCTATCTCTAAATCAAATTAAATATAGTCTCTAATCTATTACAGAAATGAATCATAACAAACTGTTGAGAGATCCAACCCTTTCAGTAAAACCGGCTTTGACCCATCATTCAATGAATTTTAAACTCATCTAGACACAACATGTGAACAATCTTTCACATCGCTGGATAAACTCCAATGTTCTTGCATCAGACTACTGAGGACAAAAATCTTCACGGGCTCCTGTTCATGAGCTCCTCCATAGAACTGCCTAGTTTCTGCAATATAATTTCTGTCATCCAAGTAGCATCCTCAATTGGCTGATCCTTCCACTTGATCAAGTATTGGAAATACCCTTGTACTCTGGTTCTCTTAAACACTTTTTTGTCTAAGATCCTTTCTAGCTGTAATGGCTTTGCTGTAGGTAATTGTTTTACCTAGTCAATCTGCTCTCTGTCTTCTGGTCTTTCATCTGTGCCACCATCTTCATACCTGTACAAATTAGCAGCATTGAATATTGGAGATATTTCAATGTCAGATGGCTATTCAATCTCATAGGCATTTGCAGAAAATTTCTTCAGTGCCTTGCATGGCCCTATCTTTTTGAACTTCAATTTGTTATACTGCCTCTTTGGAAATCTTTCTTTCCTCAAGTGTGCCAAAACCAAATCACCAATTTTAAAATTAACTTCTCTTCTACTCAAATCTGCTCTGTTCTTGTACTTGATGCTGTTGTCCTGTCACTGCGGCTTTCCTTGCTCATGTATTGCTTGAATCTCTGAAGCAAACTCTTCTCCATCAATACTACTTATTTATGCTTTTCCCAAGTTCCTCAATTCAGATACTCCTCTTGGGTGCATCCCATAAACTATATGGAATGGACTCTGTCCTGTACTTCTGTTAGGTGAATCATTGTATGCATACTCTGCATGTGGTAAAATATGATCCCACTGCTTAGGATGTTCTCCTACAAGACTTCTCAAAAGATTACCCAAACTTCTGTTCATTACTTCAGTCTGCCCATCAGTTTGAGGGTGATAAGCTGAGCTGAAACTCAGTTCAGTACCAAGCTTCTTCCACAATGTCTTCCAAAAATGACCAACAAACCTGGTATCTCTATCAGAAACAATACTTTTAGGCAACCCATGTAATCTAACAATCTCTTTGAAAAATAAATTGGCAACATGAGTAGCATCACTAGTTTTATAACATGGAATAAAATGTCCCATTTTTGAAAATCTGTCAACAACAACAAAAATTGCATCATTCCCTTTGTGTGTCTTAGGCAATCCTAAAACAAAATCCATACTTACCATATCCCAAGGTCTGTTTGGAATAGGCAATGGAATGTACAACCCTGCGTTTTGACTTCTCCCCTTTGCATATTGACAAAATTTACAATTCTTCACATACTTTTCCACTTCAGATCTCATCTTTGGCCAATAATAAAAATGACTCAGCTGCTCATAAGTTTTATCAATACCAAAATGTCCAGCAAGTCCACCACTATGCTTTTCTCTGATTAAGTTTTTTTTCATGGAACAATTTGGTATGCACAATTGATTTCTTTTAAACAATAAACCTTCTTGTAAGAAATAATCTAACCACCGACTTCTGTCTATCAAAACATGATTACAGCTTGCTTCAAATGCTTCTTTGAAATCCAAATCTGTTTTATAGAGTTCTTTAAGAAAATCAAAACCTACCACTTCAATTTGACTTTCTTGAACAAGAGTGTTTTTCCTAGTCAAGGCATCAGCTACCTTATTTGCTTGACCACTTATATGCTTCAAAACAAAGTTAAAACTTTGAAGATATTCAACCCATTTTGCATATTTTTGATTCAATTTAGGTTGCTGCATAATACACTGTAAAGCATGATTATATGAATATAGCACAAATTCTTTAGACATTAAATAATGTCTCCACTTCTTCAATGATTGTACTATTGCATAAAATTCTTTGTCATAAGAAAAGTACTTTCTTCTTGTCTCATTCAGCTTCTCACTAAAATATGCTACAGGTTTGTCTTCTTGACTTAATACAGCTCCAATAGCTTCTCCACTGGCATCACACTTTACTTGAAATGGTTTGTTAAAATCAGGGAAACTAAGACAGGTTTCTCAATTATCTTCTGTTTCAAAAACTGAAAATTTCTTTCAGCTTTAGTAGTCCATTTAAATGGCTGTTTGTCCTTCTTTATGGTTTCAATGATAGGTGCATTAATCTTGCTAAAATTCTTTATGAATTTTCTATAAAAACTAGCAAGTCTATGGAAACTTCTTACCTCAAAAACACTTTTTGGTGAAGGCCACTCCACAATTGCCTTTACCTTCTCTGGATCCATCTTTAATCTCTCAGTAGAAACAACAAAACCTAGATATACCAATTCTTCTTTCATGAATGAACATTTCTTTAAGTTTACCAGTAACTTCTCTTGATGTTACTTCCTTAAGATATAATTAAGATGCCTCAAGTGTTCTTCCTTTGTTTTGCTATAAATTAATATATCATCCAAATATACTATTGCAAATTTACCAATAAATTCTTTTAATACTTCATTCATGAGCCTCATAAAAGTACTAGGGGCATTTGATAAACCAAAAGGCATTACCATCCATTCATATAATCCCTCATTTGTTTTAAACGCTGTTTTCCATTCATCACCTTCCCTTATCCTAATCTGATGATACCCACTTTTCAAATCTAGTTTTGAAAAATATCTTGCTCCACTCAAACAGTGCATCAAATCTTTAATTCTGGGTAAAGGAAATCTATACCTGATTGTTATCTTGTTGATTGCTCTTGAATCAGTGCACATTCTTCAACCTCCATATTTTTTCAGACTCAACACTGTAAGTACTGTACAAGGACTCAAGCTTTCTCTGATCAAACCTTTGTCAACCAATTCCTGCACTTGCTTTCTGATTTCTTCATTTTCTGTAGGAGTCATTCTGTAAGCTGCTTTGTTCGGCAGATTTGATCCTGGAATCAAATCTATCTGATCGCTGATTCTTCTTACAGGTGGTAATTCATCAGGGAAATCATCCACAATAATATCACAATAACTCTCCAACATTTCTTGAATTTCATTTGGCAAATCAGAAATTTTAGTAGAAGTAAATACTACCTTAGGTTTGCAAACTAAAGCAAAATTTACCTCTTCATCTTCAATCTGTGGTAAATATTCTTTTCCACTCAACAATAAAGTCTTTCGATCAGAGTTTTTGCTTGATGCATCTCCTTCTTCCATAGGTAACAATGTTTGATTCGTACCATCCTTGAAAAACTTGTAAGTGTTCCTCTTACCATCATGCACTACTGCTCTGTGATACTGCCAAGGTCTACCCAACAATATGTGACACACATCCATAGGCATCACATCACACATGATTTTATCGTTGTCGCCGCCCATCTGCAATTCTATTTCACATTGTTCTTTCACAATCAGCTGGTGTCCTTTCTGAAGCAATGACACCTTGTAAGGTGTTGGATGTTCCCTTGTCTTCAATTTCAACTTCTCTATCACTTCTGTAGAGACCAAATTCTCTGTGCTGCCACTATCAATGACCAATTGACAACATTTCTCTTGAACTTTTCATATACTTCTGAACAAAGTTTTCCATTGTGCTGGCTCAGCAACTTCCTTTGTTTGTTTCAACAAAACCTTGTTAACCACCAAGGATTCTCCTTTCTCTGGCATAATTTCTTTCTCTGTTTCAGGCAACTTCGCTACTTCTTCTTCGGTTTGAGCAACAATTGCATTTCTCTGACTTGTACCCACATTCTCTTTCTCTGGACATTCATAGGCTCTATGTCCCAATTTGTTACATCTGTAACATCTCACTTCTCTTCCTCTGCTTCTGCCTCCTCTTCCTCTGTAGGAACTCCTTCTGCCACTTGCATCACCCTCTGTGGATGCACGCTGAGGTGAGCTGCTGCTAGCTCCATCTCTTGGTGCTGTAGATCTTCCTCTACCACCTTGAATTCCCTTTCCTCGGAAAGTACCTCTTCCTTTGGTAGACTTATTTCTCAGGAGTTTTTCTTCAGCGTTTAAGGCCATCTGGTAAGCCTCTTCTACTGTCTTAGGAGACAATATACTTATCTCATCTTGAATCTCCATTTTGAGACCATTTATGTACCTGACAATCTTCTTTGCTGTGTCCTAGATTTGTCCTGCTCTTATGCTCACTTTGTAAAATTCTTCTGTGTATTCTTTTACTGTCATTAATCTCTGTTTAAGATTCTGCATTTGTCTAAATAATGAAAGCTGATAATCACTAGGCAAAAACTTACCTCGTAGCTTTGCCACCATTCTGCTGCAATTTTTGATTGGCTGCTTAACAACTCTCCTTCTCTCTGCTTGCACTCCATCCCACCAAAGTGCTGCATGTCCTTTCAACCTTGTCACTACAAATTTAAATCTATTGTCTTCACCCATATCTTCATAATCAAAGCATTTATTCATCTCATTGATCCAGTCTATCAACTCTTCTGGATTCAATCCTCCTGCAAACGCTGATACTTCAAGTCTAGGCCTGGAAGTAGAGCCTAAAAATGATTTAAAAAATTTCATACAAGGGGTAAGCTCAATATTGTCTTCTTCTTCTTCAGCGTCAGGTTCACTGACATCTTTAGGATCTCTTCGATGTCCTACTTCAATTGCTTCCAATCTGGCTTGGATCTGCTGCATAGTCTCCAGTACTTCTGCATTTGCAACTGGCCTATCTCTTCTTCTACTAGCAGCACCTCTACAAATTCGGATAGCCATGCTGGATTTCTTCTTCTGGGTTTTGGAAACATGTTCAATATCTGAAAAATTCTCTGATGTCTGCGCTGATACCACAAATGATGGTAGTATGGGTGCAGGGATTAAGGAGAGATGTTCAAACTTTTGCACAATATTCTCTAACTCTGGAGGAATTAGCTCTTGGTCTTCTTTCACACTCTCGGTCATCAAACTTTATAAATATGATTGATTTATTTAACAAAATAGCATGCGGAAATAAAAAAGTCCTTTTCTCCTTGGAAAATATAATAAAGCACATTAAACAGGTTTTAATAACTTTTGAAAATGTTTCGAAAGTTATTCACTTAAGAAAGCTCTTGTGAACAATATTATAATCCTCGGAACATTATAAGTCACTTGACTCATATTCAACTCTTCCACAACATATATTCGAATTTCAAACATTAATGAAATTCTAATTGAAATAACTTTTCGGAATTGAATGTTAAGGCTTTTGACAAGGTAGGATTACAATTTATTTTAAACAATGTTTAATGACCTTCCTAATGGTTCGGACTTCAGATTTTAAATAAACTCCCTTTCATACCTTTGTTAAACCTCCATGTAGTCATTCATGCGACTACCGTTGGATTCTTCCTTACACCAAATCAACGGATATCACATTAATTTCCTTCCGGGCTTTATCAAACAAATTTCATGCGAAATCGCTGGTATCGCTGGGATGACGTGTCCAATTTTAATTTGCTCGCGTTGTCTTCAATCGAAACCGCTTCAAACCCAATCGTAACGAGAAAACAATGGTATGGTTTTACAAAACCACGCAACCTGCAACTTCTATTTCTGAATGTGTTGACTGGGATTTCAATTAACTTCGATTTGCTTTGAAACCTTTCTTCCTCCGCTGCATAACCCTGATAACATGAATCGATCTTCGAACATCCAATTTCAACCGGGAAACATAATTGCTCTCAATTTCCTCATAACTTCTACACTGAATTGATATTCATTCAAATCTTCTTCGCACAGAACTAATTGATCTTAATTTCTACACAGAATTTATATATATCAAATGGATTTTCGAAGGGTGGAGACCTCCTTCACACAGATATTAATACATTCTCAATTTTACACAGAAACATGAATCAAATGAACCTTTGAAGGATTTAGCCTCCGGGAAATTTGCCAAGCACACAGATAAACAATAACTCTACAATTTTATTAAATCAGAGGGCAAACCCTTTCAAATCCAGTGTTTTACATCAAATTCCCCATTCCTCTTCTCAAATATTACAATTTATAATTCTTTTACAATGGAACCGACCTCTTTCTGAGGATCGAATTATTCTAATTAGCTAATATCTCCCTAAATTCTATTAACTAAAGCTATATATGCTCAACAAACCAAAAACTGCTCAATCTTCCTCACACCTATTCAACAACTTTATCTCTAAATCAAATTAAATATAGTCTCTAATTTATTACAAAAATGAATCATAACAAACTGTTGAGAGATCCAACCCTCTCAGTAAAACCAGCTTTGACCCATCAGTCAATGAATTTTAAACTCATCTAGCCACAACATGTGAACAATCTTTCACATTGCTGGCTAAACTCCAATGCCCCTGCATCAATAAGATAAGATAATTATATTCATGTCGTGACCTACTTGTCGTGACCACAAAGTAGTTCAGAGGGATTTGCTGAGTACAATGATGTCAATACAATGCGGGAGAATCAAACAATTTTATATAAAGATACAATGCATGAATATAAAAATTAGAATGCAAGAACATAATGCATATAAAAAGTATAATGCAAGAACATAAAAATACAATGTATGGAATGTGTTGGGAGAAGATCGAGGAGCTAATAGGCTTGAGGATCAAACCCATTTCCCCTGACATTTGACGTAGAATGAACATTGAAAAAACTCGACAAAGTTTGTTGACCCGATAAAGGGCTAGTGGAAAGTGCATATTTTTTGCTAGATCGTTGCCTGGGGGAGTTTGCACATTGCTAAGGTTTGGAGGACTTAGTCCGTCTCCTGGAACTGATTTGATGGATTTGAGACTAATTTGTTGCCGAAATCTCGTGTGGCGAGGTGAGGGTCCACAGATCCTCACTAATCTAGAGCATGGATGAGCTGGGATCAATCGGGCTCTTGGTGCTCCTGTCTGACGGTAGTACTTGAAAAATTTCGTGATCCTCTATGTGGGATCTGGTTTGATGGGAGGTTGAAGAATATGCCCTCGTAACGTGAGAGCCTCCTACATATATAGTCCCAAACATTTTTGATCTAGATAACTGAAAAAGTCCGCTGAGGGTCTGAGAATCTCTGAACAGGCAATGGAACCTTCCTATGATCTTGTAGTAGATAGGGCATCCAAAAATGAAGTGCACCTTAGTCTCCACACCCTGTAAACGACGTACTTGGCAGATTCTGTCTGGTCTATCAATTTGGTGGTCTGTCTCTATAATCCTGTAAATGACATACTTGGAAGATTTTGTCTGGTTTATCAATCTGGTGGTCTGTCTCTACTTGAAGTCTATGAGAGCCTACTCTGAATTTGGCCTAGAGGAAAGCAAAGAGCATGCATCCAGTGGTGGAATGTGTATTGGGGTTGAACAATGAGCTCATCTTTCAACTCCAAGAAGCGCTCAATGTAGAAGGCCATCTTTGGATGCAACCTCCTCCCGGATGATTGACAAAGGTGATTTGGACAAACTGCTTGTAAATGTCCTCCCTGATGATTAAAATTCAACAAATTATACAAAACCATGACTAGTAGGGTGAATAATAGAACCCAATCTTGAAGAACCAACCACACAAAACATATAGCAAGACATAACAACACTACTTTGAAAGACCAACAATGCTAGCTAATCCTCAAGGCTCCTCTTGGACCACAAAAGGGACTTCAATCAATAGAGATAGGTTTCAACTGATTGCGTGACTATCATTAGTGTGGTGAGGAGCTATAAGCCTTGACATGAGGAGTGCTTGCAAGCATTAGAAAAATTGAGGAGTCATCCAATGTATTTGTAGTAGTTTGGGTCATCTCGTAAATGGGGCCTCACCTTTGCCACAAAAGGGGCTTGAATTAGTAGAAATAGGTTTTGACTCATTGCATGATCCAAATTTATGCGGGAACGCAACAAAATACACATATAACCATAAATTCAAAAATGTAACGGAAATAATACTTCATTTCATTAACATCAAAGAACTAAAATTTGTTTACAGACATAATGGAAATAAACTAGCTAGGGCGCTGGTAGCTTCTCTCTAAGAAAAGATGTGGTGGCTACATGCCTTTGAACTGTGTTGCAATGAGGCTCGATGGCCTATTTATTATTGAGAAACCATGGAAAACTGTAAACATCCAAAAACCTAACCCTAGGAGATGAAACACCAAAACTATGGGCCTTGTTTGGGTAATTGGTACATCAACTTCCCGGGGACGTAACTTTGGCATGCAATATCCGTTTGACGCGCTCAATACCTTGTTAGAAAGATATATCCGACTACAACTTTTAAGTGACCAACAACGATTTATAATACATGTTGCTCCTGGTTTTCCCAAAAAACATCGATACATGTTGCTTCTGGTTTTCCCAAAAAACATCGTTTAGGGCCTCAAAATGGCTCTGGAAGTTTAGGACTCGAAAAATTGCTATAAATAGTAAATTGTGCTATAATTAAGGAAACTAAAAAACTGAAAGAAACAATGGTGGGGCCCCAAGTGGAATAGGCGGGTGGCCACCAATATCCACCTAGATAATTCCTCCCCCTTTAGGCAGCGATGATCCCCATTGCGTTGAGTTCCTCCATGAGATGATGAAACTTCTATTGAACTTGGTCCTTGGTGAACCACTTGCCTTTGTGCAGGAGTTGGCCAACTTTGACAACCCGATACAGTTGGATTTTCTGATGGCGAGTGTTCTTGATTTGCATGTCCATGATACAATCTGTGGTGGCCTGTTCCATGCAATTTGGGTTTAAATCTGTTGGTGTGAGTTGTTCTGTCAAGTAGAGGTGGGAAGTAGGGCCGAAGGCAGTCCACATTGAATACTGGGTGCAGACCAAGGAATGGTCGAAGGCTGAGCTCAAAGGCATTGTTCCCTACAACCTTGGTGATGGTGTACGACCCATATCGGAGTGGGCGAAGCTTGCGGTGGGGTCCACTGAGACGCTCCTGCAAATGTAGCCACACTTTGTTGCCCTCCTGGAAGTTGTGTGGTACCCGATGTTGATCATGTCATTGCTTGTACTTAGCATTGGCTCTATCCAATATATCATGAACCTGCTGGCAGATGTGCTGAATGTGCTCAATGAATTTGTTCGCTTTTTCAACTTCAAACTGGACATGAGCCGAATCGCTGTGAGTAGCCACAAATGACATAACTACATTAATGAGACATAGTGGCTGGAACCCCAGGCCCACCTGAAAGGGGTTGTGGCCAGTTGAGTTGTGGAGAGCCTGGTTATAATTGTGTTGTACATAGGGAATACTCTCATTCCATGTGTGTGGATGCTTTGAATTGTACATGCACAAAATGTGTACAATCATCTTGTTGACGACCTCTGTTTGGCCATTAGTTTGGGGATGGAAAGCTGTGGACTTGGTGTCCAGCATTGACCAGAGGTTGGACCAAAATGTGCTGAGGAACCTGCTGTCTCGATCTGAGATGATAGATTGTGGGATCCCAAAATGCACCCACACTCGTTCAAAGAAGAGTTTAGCAGTGGCTTTTGCTGTGATATTCTTCTTGTAGGCCGAAATAATGGCCATCTTTGAGAATCTGTTGATGACCACAAAAACAAATTCGTTTCCATGCTTAGTAGAAGGAAGGCCCGACATGTAATCCATGGAAATGGATTGCCAAGGTTGACTAGGGGTAGGTAGCAGAGTATAGAGGCCTTGATTTTTTATGGTTGGTTTGGCAATGCCGCAAGCAGTGCATGATTTGATGTACTTCCCAACATCTTGTAGAAGGTTCGACCAATAGAAATACTTCTGCAGTACTGCCACTAATTTCCTGACCCTGAAATGCCCAGTGACTCGACTGTAGTGTGCTTCTCAAATCATCTTGGCACACTCGCTTAAAGGAACACAAAGGTGTCCCAGGTGACATAACAGTCCATCCTGGAGGTGAAAATTTGGAACTTGTGTACCCTCCAAGAGTGTCTTGTTATGTGTGGTCGAATTCTGGATCGCTCTTGTAGAGAATCAGCCAATCAGAAGTCTTGTGCCCATAAGAGTTGAGAACGGTGGTTAGTGCCATAATCGGTGGTCGATTGAGGTAGTCTGCAACATTATTGGTGCAACCCTTCTTATACTTGATGTTCAAGTGAAATTGTTGCAGATGTGGACCAATTTTGATGGCGATCATTCTGCAACTTACCTTGTGTTGTCTATATGAATTGCAGGGGCCGGTGGTCTGTGTGGATGACCGTTTCCATCCCCAACATGTAATGCTTCCATTGGTAGCAAGCTTGCATAATGGAATACATTTCTTTGTCATAAGTGAGATACTTGCGGACTGTGTCAGAGAGTGTTTCATTGTGATATGCCACTAGATGTCCCTATTGAGTAAGAACTGCCCCAATAGCGTAGTCAGAGACATCTGTCTCGATCTCAAATTTTTGTTACAAATATAGTAATGTGAGCACTAGGGCAGAGCAGAGGCGATGTTTCAATTCTACGAACGCCTTTTGTTGAGATTCCGACCAAAAGAATTTTGCTTTCACTCCTCCTTTGGTGACTTGACTCAAGGGCCAAGTGATATGAGAGAATCCCAACACGAACCCGCAATAGAAAATAGCGAGACCCAGAAAGATGTGAAGCTCTGTTATAGTGGTTGGCGCCGACCAATCCCGAATTACTTGGATCTTGGTTGGATCCACATGCATCCCCCGTTCATCCATAATATATCCTAAATACTGAACCTAGGTCATGCCAAAAGTGCACTTCAAATTGGCACACAACTTCTGTTGCCATAGTGTTTGGAGGCCCTGTCGGATGTGGTGGAGGTGATCTTCCCAATTTTGGCTGAAGATCAGGATGTCATCCAAGTACTCTACCAGAAATGAGTTTGTGAATGGCCGAAATATGTCGTCCATCAGCCTCATGAAGGTTTCGGGAGCATTCGTCAATCTGAAAGGCATGACCAGCGATTCGAAAAGACCCTCCTTGGATTTGAAAGCAATCTTCCACACATCGAAGGGTTCGATTGGTACCTGGCGATACCCAAACTTCAAGTCGATCTTGCTGAAATATTTCGCCCCTTTGAGCTGATCCAGAAGGTCATTAATCCGTGGGATCGGGTACCTATTTCAAACAATGATTTTGTTCAACGTCAGATAGTCAATACAAAGCCTTCAAGTCACATCCTTCTTTTGCACCAACACGATTGGGCTCCTTGATCTGAAAATAGAAGTATTTTTAAATGTTGTGCAAAATATCCATTTCCATTTAATTAAGTGTGCAAAGTATTCTCCATGTCTTGCAAGTTAAACAAAGTGTTTTTGGTAATTATTTTTGAGTTTGTGTGAGAATTGGTTATTTAAATCCACTGTTTAATATATCAGTTTAGAAATACACAGCAAGAAAATTCACCATAGCATAACACAACAAACTAATGAGGCAGTTCACCCCTCTTGGGCTACATCTGTCGGGTCCAAGGCTCCCAATGAGCATGTCCTTGCTCTATTAAGTTGCCCAAAATGGTTATACATTGAGAAATATGCCTAAACAGGAAAAACCAGCGGTGAAATTGACTTCAGAAGACATAAATAAGCTAAAAATGGCTTTTGTTTCACCTCAAACAGTGAAGTACAACCCAATATAGCTCCATCTTCCTGATGGCCCTGGTGGCTCTTTCCTCTTCTCTGAATAAAAAATGGATGTAGAACACTTCTGTTCTCTCTTAAACCTGTCCCAAACTCTCCAGAATGCTCAGAAGACCCAAAATTGACTAAAATTTCGTCAAATTTGGTTCAATATTGAGGGAGATATGTCCAAAACCAATTTTTCCCAATATTCCCTAAACAAAGTCCACCAAATGTGGAGACACTGTAGTTAAGGGCGCCAAAGTTGGCCAAACCCCGAAATTGTTGGACTGTGCTCAAATTAGGCGGAACCATTTAATGTCAAGTTAAATGTCAGGTTGAGGGCGATCACATGACCTACCTCTCAAACTGTTGGATACCGCGCTAACAACAAATGGTGGCATTAAATGGTTAATCGGGGGAGGCATGTGATCATCCCGTATAAGCCACCGCATATAATGCCCAACTAATCGCCGCATAAATGTTTAAACAAACTTCGAAGTGTGACATGGTTTTTTGCAACCATTTACCACCCGCTGGTTATCCTGTCACGTAGTGAATATGCTCCGGGTCCGAGCTCTTGGTCACATATAGTCGGGGCTAGCCCTTTTGTTTTCTGCTGATTACAATTTTCAAACATAAAACAAACTCGAACTCCATTGGTGTTAAGAAACACCCGATAGCCTGTTTGGTAAGACGTGGGGCTCGGGCGCATGAGGTCGCCGGTTCAAACCTGATAAGCTCCAAGTTTTTATTATACCAATTTTCTCCATAATCTGCGACCACGTGGCGGCCTCTGGGCTTGCCACATGGCATCATCCCATTGGTCTGCCTGGAATATTCCAAGGAATATTTTGAGGAATATTCCCAAAATATTCCTTGGAATATTTTTTTTTAAAATTTTTCCAAAGTCAAAAAGTCAATTTTGGTCAACTAGTTTTTGGAGGTTACTGGAGACTTAAAACCTTCATAACTTTCACATACGACGTCGAATTTGAATCCCGTTCACGGCACCAAAATTGCAGTGATGAGGCCTTTTCGGTCGTTCAGGTTGCAACCAATTCTAAGCACTTCCATTTTTGAGCATTTTTTATAACTTGGACATGGTCACCTGATCACACCTCCCAAATGGGAAGCTTTTGGACCCCAAAAGCTCTCTGATTTACAGAAAATGAAGATGAGGATACTGATTCTCCACTCTTCCAACCTTGAACCACTGAAATCTTCCTGACTTCATCAAATTAAGCTTCTCATAAAAAAAACAAATTCTTCCTTGAATCTGTTGACCGACTGTTGCTAACTTTGACTGTGTCATGATGCAAATTTTTGAAATTTGCAGAACAACAACTGAAATTTGCAGAATACATACTGTTCCTACAATGGTCTACCTTCAAAGGAAACTGAAAATAAGATTCACCTTGCCAACTGTCCTCATGGCGAATTTTTGCTGAATGAGCCAAGTACTTGTGTCGATTCTCGACCAAGTTTTCTCGCCATACCAATCTGCCATTCTGAAACCAGGATTGACCCATGTTGAACTTTGTGTCCTCTTTGCTTGCAAGCTTTTCCCTTTCTTGGATTCTTGCACCACTTTGCACCGACACTTTGTTCTTTGTATCGATTGACACCAAAGGCACTTTCTGCAACATCTTGTCATCTTCCAAAGACGACCTGCTTTCAGACTGAAACATATCATCATTTATATCAAAAATAACTTGAAAAGGATAAGGTAAAAAATCTTTTTGCTTAACCATCAACATAGTCAAATTTTGACTTGCATTGACAAGCCTTTTCAATTGCCCTGTATTGACTAAAGAAGATTCTAGCTTCTTCCGATGTGCTCTCACAATAAACTCCTTGCCATCCTTGAACAGAGGATACTTGTTCTCGTGGCGATAGAAGATCTCTTTTCTGTCATATAAATACAGATTACCCAACACCACACCTGTAATGTCAAGCGGTACCACATCTAGTTCAACTAGGTCAACATAATGAGCTGTTATAGCGAAGCGCAACATGCACTTTCTTGAGACTTGTAAATTGACATCCTTGCAAATCCATCCAAGTGGATATGGCTTTGGATGTGGAATGGTCTCAAGTTTCGGCTTCTTGACTAAGTCTTCTGAGATGAGATTCGCTTGTGACCCACTGTCAAATAGTGTGTCTATCTTTGTGTGTTTTGATATTATCCTCACATGAAACAACTTTATCCTCCTCTCTTCATTTGGAGCTTCTATGTGATAGTTTAAAGTGCTAGAACTGGGATTTGTTTCCTTTACAAAATATTTCCCCTTTATGTTCTTTAGTACCATGGCTATGATTTTAGTTTCATCACCTGATTCAGACCCTAAGTCTTGTTCAACAGTTGAAACCGTTTTTCCCTTTTCTTTGGCTTTATCTTTGGTTTTAAATTTTTCTGGTTTCAGCTCCGGATGAAGTTTCTAGCAATGGTCTTCATCATGGCTTGTTTTGGAACAGTTTTTACAAAAGAACTTTTCTTTTTCTTTCCTAGAGTTGCATTTCTTTTCCTCCCTTTGCCTTTAAATTCACTATCCATATTCCTATCAAAAGATTGTTTCCCTCTAGCCTCTAAATGCGTGGCTTGGACACAAACATCGTCTAGACTAATAGGATTGAACATAAGGATAATATGTATAAGATAATTGCGTAAACCACCTATATATTTCAGAAAAGTATCTTGACTATGCAACTCAATTCCTAACAACAAAGCTCTTCGTCTAAACTCTTGAGTGTAATCTTGAACACTTTGTCCTTTAAGTTGTCTAAAACTTTGCCAATTCATGATAGACTTTTGTAAATGAGATAATGGATAAAATTGTTGCTTAATTGCAGAAATAAATTCAGCCCATGATAAAGTGATCTTACCATGTTTTTTAATTTCATCCTTGGTCTTGGCTTCCCACCATACCAATGCTGCTCCTTCCATTCTCAAAGAGGCTAACTATATCTTGGTGTCGTCTTCATGAAGGTTTTGTATCCTCAAGTAAACTTCTAACTATCTTATCCAATTGTCAAGTTTATCTGCATTGACTTCACCATTAAACATAGGCAACTCAAATTTAACATCAAGCTTTAAAAATGGACTTTTACCAGTAGTTTTAGACTTGTGAGATTGATTCACCGAAGTAGAGGATGACGATGTAGAGAAAGAGGATGAAAATGGGGATGGTGGATCACCATTTCCTCCATGTCCTTTCTTTGACTTGTCATCACTTTTCTTTCCTCCTGAAGAACCCTCTCCTTCTTTCTGATGTTTAGACCCTTCTCCAACAAGCCTATCATTCCTTTCTTGGTAGAGTATCCTCACCATCTCTGTCATGTCTAGGAAAGCCTTTCGGAATACCTGTTCTTCTTCTTTGGGATCAATGTCTTTAGGAGCTTCTCCTTCTCTTGAAGACATGCTTAAGGCTTCTTCAGTAAATCTTGGGGGTGAAATAGATGGTGGAGGCAATGGCTATCTGGCCCTTTTTGGTTGAGGATTAACTTGTGCTCTAACCAATTGTCCTTCCTCTCTTTTGAGTTTAAGCCTAGTAATTGTCAAAACTTGCAAACAATAAACTATATCTTTGCGCAAGAAAAAATGCAGAGTAAAACTATAGCTCCTAATGCTCAAATCCTGGGCTTCGATACCAACTGTTCTGAAAATGGAAGTATTTGTAAATTCTGTGCAAAGTATCCATTTCCATTTAATTAAGTGTGCAAAGTATTCTCCATGTCTTGCAAGTTAAACAAAGTGTTTTTAGTAATTGTTTCTAAGTTTATGTGTAAGAATTGGTTATTTAAATTCACTGTTTAATATATCAGTTCAGAAATACACAACAAGAAAATTCACCATAGCATAACACAACAAACTGATGAGGCAGTTCACCCCTCCTGGGCTACATCTGTTGGGTCCAAGTCTCCCAATGGGCATGTCCTTGCTCTATTAAGTTTCTCAAAATGGTTATAAAGTGAGAAATATGCCTAAACATGCAAAACCAACTGTGAAATTGACTTCAGAAGACATAAATAAGCTAAAAATGGCTTTTGTTTCACCTCAAACAGTGAAGTACAACCCAATACAGCTCCATCTAATTGATGGCCCTCGTGGATATTTCCTCTTCCTTGAAACAAAAATGGCTGTATAACACTTCTGTTCGCTCTGCAACCTATCCCAAACTCTCCAGAATGCTCAGAAGACCCAAAATTGACTAAAATTTCGTCTGATTTGGTTCAATATTGAGGGAGATATGGCCAAAACCAATTTTGCCCAATATTCCCTAAACAAACTCCACTAAATGTGGAGACACTGTAGTTAAGGGCACCAAAGTTGGCCAAACCACGAAGTTGTTGGACTACGCTCAAATTAGGCGGAACTGTTTAATGTAAAGTTAAATGTCAGGTTGAGGGCGGTCACATCACCTACCTCTCAAACCGCCAGATACCGCGCTAACAACAAACGGTGGTATTAAATGGTTAATCGGGGGAGGCATGTGATCACCCCGCATAAGCAGCTGCATATAATGCCCAACTAACAAGTGCATAAATGTTTAAACAAAATTCGGCATATGACACGGTTTTTTATAACCGTTTACCACCCACCGGTTAACCTGTCACGTAGTGAATAGGCTCTGGGTCCGAGCTCTTGGTCACATATAGTCGGGGCTAGCCCTTTTTTTTTCCACCGATTACAATTTTCAAACATAAAACAAACTCGAACTCCATTGGTGTTAAGAAACACCTGATAGCTCGTTTGATAAGACGTGGGGCTCGGGCGCATGAGGTCGCCGGTTCAAACCTGATAAGCTCTAAGTTTTTATAACACCAATTTTCTCCATTATCTGGGGCCACGTGGCAGCCTCTGGGCCTACCACGTGGAAGCATCCCATTGGTCCACTTGGAATATTTCAGGGAATATTTTAGGGAATATTCCTAGAATATTCCTTGGAATATTCTTTTTTAAAATTTTTCCAAAGTAAAATAGTCAACTTTGGCCAACTAGTTTTTGGAGGTTACTGGAGACTTCAAACCTTCATAACTTTCACATACAATGTCGGATTTGAGTCCCGTTCATGGTGCCAGAATCGCAGTGATGTGGCCTTTCCAGTTGTTCAAGTTGAAACCAATTCTGATCACTTCCATTTTGAGCATTTTTTATAACCTGGACATGATCACCTGATCACTCTCACAGGGCAATGAACTCGGCCATATGCGACCTTTTTGCAGCAGCTCCTGAATCTGCCTCTTGATTTCATCGTTCTTTAGAATAGAGTGCTGATAGATCAGTCCATTGGGCAGCGGTGCACCTGGGGTCAGATCAATGGAGTGTTTGACCTGACAGTGCAGAGGCACCCCTGTGGGTAAGGTGAAGATGTCCCCGTATTCCTCTACGACCATGTCCATTTGTTGTTGTCGTGTGGAGGAGCCCTCTCTAGAGGTCATGGCCACAGTCTTCTTCTTGCCCTGGGGGCGGATCATGAGGAAAAAAAAATTCCCAGTTTTGGAAATGAACTTACTGTATTGTTTTGCAGTAACCAAAGAGATAGTCACAGGCGGTGGTATCTTTGGTATCCTGTACAACTTATTGCCCAAAGTAACAATAACAACACGAGGTCGAGACTCATACAGAACATGTCACTTCCACAAGTATGGCTGGCCTAATAATACATCACAAACATCAAGAGGAGCAATGCCACATAATACCTCATCCTTGAAGACTTGATGCTGTAGGGAAGACGACACTGCTGGCTGACGCGGAGATCCCATCCTTGGTGAAGCCACCCGATGGTGTACGACTGTGGGTGTGCTGTGGTCGGCAAGCCCAACCGCTTTGCGACCTCTACTGAAATGAGGTTATTTTGGCTCCCACTATAAAAAATGAACTGTAGCGGGGAACCCTTTACCCACATCTGGGAGTGGAAGAGACCCTCCTCCTCCTTTGGATCTTCCGGTTCCTCCTTCTGGATCTTTTAAATGGAAATAGTGGAGTTGGGCTCTGCATCAAAAATCTGCTTCCGTTTGTCATTCCCCTTGTCAGGTTCTAATTCAGAGTTGGAGCATACTTTTGATTCAGAAGTCCTCATCTCGACCACCAGTGACTGCTTGGCCCGACACTCACTTGTGTTGTGAGTGGAGCTTTTATGGAACTCACACCACTTTCTCGTGTGTAAACCTGGCCAGCATACCTTCGTAGACACCTAATATGTACCCACCCTTTGGGCTATATACCGGGAGGGTTTAAATATAAATAATTTATATACCCTACCTTAGGGAGGCTTAAAATCTACGGAACCATACAGGTAGTATCAATTCCATTATTTATACTAATCTAAACATACAGGTCAAACATGATAGTATACTAGCTTTATCCGTAATAAGTAATACACAAGTTTCATTCTATTAGGTAAACACACTAGTAGCTATGACATTGATAGATTCCTAGCTCGGATGGAAACAATCATTGCTGGACTGGTGGGTTTATGGACTAGGTGACTATTTGGTTTTGAGTCCTTTTCGGCTTCATGGTGTTGTTCTTTGCTTGCGTCTTCGGTAGGTTATCTTTTGCCACCATACCTTGGCTTTGTCCTTTGTTTTGCGGTTGGGGGAACCTTTCCCTTGCTTTTGATTCACAGATCCAAAGTCTCGCTTCTTCTGTTTGAATTTCTTCTCAATCTTGAAAACATACCGATATGCCATACCGAGTGAGGAGATGTCTAGGAACTCCATTTCTTCCTGAATGTATCTGTGCAGACAACTACTATACTTCAACACCAAATTTTTCTCCAAATATTTGATACCAACTTTGTGTGCAGGGTATGGAACATATTAGTCAACTCATGCACATCTTTATCCCTTTGCTGCCGCAACATAGTCCATTGTGTGTACTTGTCCTCACAGCTCCCCACAGGATAATATTGTTCCTTGATGGCATCTCGGAAAGAATTCCAAGTGGGTACAACCAAGAATAGAGAGGGTTCACCCTCATCCTTTTTCTCACAGTAGGTTTCCCACTAGTCCTTGACATGGGGGGTAGCTTTGAGGAGTGCAAAAATAATCTTCTCTTGGTCAGAAAAGTCATGAACTGAAAAATATCCTTCTAATAGATTTAACCATCTATCTACGACGTCTGCATCTATTTGGCCCTCAAATATGCGAATGTCAAAGTTTACTTTTACCTTAAAAGGAGTTGCGCGTCCAGAGTGGCTGCTGAATGCAGATGCGTTGCCGATGGACAATCGTAGAAGGATATGGGAAAAGTTATCTATCATCACGTTCCTTTGTTTTTCGAGGGCCTCCTCGAGCAATATTTTGATAGGATCTCTTGCTCCCTCATATTTCTCTTCGTCCCCCATGGGTGATCGTCGGGGTTTGCGAAGATTATCTTGCAAAGGTTCAACCAGATCGAGAAAGAGAAGATTGCTCTGATACCACTGATCCGGATTTATCCAAGAATGCAACAAAATACACATAACCATAAATACAAAAATGTAGCGGAAATAACACTTCATTTCATTAATATCAAAGAAGTAAAATTTGTTTATAGACAGAATAGAAATAAACTATCTAGGGCGCTGGTAGCTTATCTTTGAGAAGAGATGTGGTGGCTACAAGCCTCTGAACTATTTTAAAATGAGGCTCGAGGGCCTATTTATTATTGAGAAACCATGGAAAACCCTAAACATCGAAAAACCTAACCCTAGGCGATGAACCGCCAAAACTATGGGCCCCGTTTGGGTAGATTGGTACATCAACTTCCCAGGGACGTAACTTTGGCATACGATCTTCGTTTGACGTGCTCAATACCTCGTTAGAAATATCTATCTGAGGAATAAAACTTTTGAGTGATAAAAATCAATTGACAATCCATGTTGCTCTTGGTTTTCCCAAAAAAAATGCCGTTTAGGGCCTCAAAACGGTTCCACAAGTTCAAGATTTGAAAAACTATTAAAAATAATAAACTGTGCTATAATTAAGGAAACCAAAAAACTGAAAGAAACAATGGTGGGGCCCCAAGTCGAATAGGCGGGTGGCCACCAATATCCATCTAGATCATTGCATGACTATGATTAGTGTGGTGAGGGGCTACAAGCTTTGGCCATGAGGAGTGTTTGCATGCATTAGAGAAAGTGAGGAGTAAACCAATGTATCAGTAGAGGGTGATTTTGAACCTTGAAGCTCCACACCCAAATTTCTTTGTGGTGTAGGGACATTTCAGGTCCAAGACATTTCCTTCTAGCAACATGTTGGTGTCTTCTTGGACCCTATAATGATGCCTTAGGATGTTGTGGAAGGCCAAAAGATGGTCTCCCGAGACTTGGAGCTCTCGTGCTTTAGCGTTTTCCACCATTCTTTTGAAGTGTGGAATATTGCGATCAAATTGTTTGTCCCCGTGTCTATGCTAGGGAGGGCGCGAAGGTCAACCTTGCCCATAACCAACTCCACTGGGATGTCCTTCTTGGAGAAACCAAATGGGAAGCTTTGAAGCTAAGTGGAGTAATCACCTTTGTGTGATTGGAGGATTTGGGGGCCATGTCAAGAGCTCTTAGTGTTTTAATGAGTGAGGGACTAGAATAATTGGTGGCCATCTCGATATCTCTTAGTATTTTAATGAGTGAGGGACACACACCACCAAGTAGAATTACCATGCACTTAATGCCCTTTAAATGCAGGAAAGGAGTGGACTTAACACCACCCTTGCATTCCATCCTAAAAGTACGGTAGAAATTGTAGGATTTAACCTTGAACAGAAATTATCTACACACGAATCTTATAACAGAAAATAAACAATAGTGAGAGCATAAAACATAAAATAGATAAACACAGAGATTTTCCCCTAGATCCCAAATCGGGACGACCAACTTGATTTTTCATTATATTCCTTTTAGTGTTACAACACATATATATACATGCCGAAGCATACATAAACCCCAATCCATTAACCCTGGATTAGAACATAATCGTAGTTCCCTTGACCGGATCTACAAAATACCAGGGGCCGAAAACCATCGTACCCCAAAAACATGTGCAAATTCATGCACAAAACATGGGTGGGTCCGCACATCCAAAAAAAAAATTCGCCGGGGCGCTGCCCCGGACCCCAATAGTGGGGGCTACCTCCCCCCTTGTGACCCCCCTGTTGCGCCTGGCGCAACGTACAGCGTGTGGGGCTAGTCGTGGAAAGAATATAACACATACCCAACTGTTGGGTGTGGAGCCTGATTATCTTGTTTACTTTGTATCACAACATTGGACCCCTGTACCTTAAAAGGGGCGGCAACGCCGCCCGTAATTAATCACTGTCGTGGGGGGTCCAGGGGGGGGCGGCAGCGCTTTTCCGAGCCCCCCCCTGGCGGGGGCTTTCGGGGGCAGCGCCCCCGAAGCTAAAAACATATGTAAAATTTCCTTGTAAAAGTATAGTAATTTCTATTCAATTTGGGCCGTTCATTAGGCAAATGATCTGACGGTAGAAGTTATGTTTAGATTAGGGTTTTTTGCCCTAGAAGGCAACCCCTCGCTTTTATGAGGGCATTGTATTGCGGCTGTGTATTGTATGTGATTCTTGGAGCGAGAAACAGAGAGGGAGACTGTGAGAGAGAACAGAGGATATTACAGCGGATCTACTGTAGTTTTTGTCTATTCATTTTTGCTGGATAATAGAAAGGAAGGACTGGCTGTTCGGGGTGGACGTAGCCCAAACTGGGTGAACCACGTATATCTGTGTCTCTCTGGTTTTATGTGTTTTGTGTGCTTGTATTTTTCGCATATTTTATGTGTTGCATTGCTCCATAATATATAATTTTCTAACAACTGGTATCAGAGCTGAAGGTATATTTGGCTGATAAACTCGCAGGATAGAAGGGTTCCTGGTTCAAGTGGGAGAAATAGCGGACGATGGTAAGTTTAGGGTCGAGAAATTTAACGGCCAAAACTTCCTGCTATGGAAAATGCAGATGGAAGATTATCTGTATCAGAAAGATCTATATCTAACATTGAGCGGAAAAACAAAGAAACCGACGACCATGACAGATGCGGAATGGAACATTCTCGATAGAAAGGCACTCGGAACAGTACAGTTGTGTCTTGTGGCGTCAATCGCCTTCAATATTTCAAAGGAAACAACAACAGAGGGTTTGATGCAGACATTGGTGAAACTATATGAAAAACCCTCGGCCTCAAACAAGGTATTTCTTATGAAACGACTATTTAATATGAAGATGTCGGAAGGTGGATCTGTTGCAGATCATTTAAATGAATTTAATACAGTTACTAGTCAGTTAAGTTCTGTAGGGGTAAAATTTGATGATGAAGTTAGAGCTTTGTTATTCTTGTGCTCATTGCCAGAGAGTTGGAATGGTTTAGTAATGGCCATTAGTAACTCTGTCTCTGGATCTAGTACTTTAAAGTTTGATGATGTTGTTGGTGCTATCCTTAGCGAGGAAATGCGACAGAAAAGCTCCGGTGAGACATCAGGTAATGCTTTGAGTGCGGAGTCTAGGGGAAGAAGAATGGAAAGAGGAAAGAGCTCGGGATATTGCAATAAATCAAGGAAAGGCAGATCCAAGTCCATATCATGGATAGTGTGCTGGAATTGCGGAAAGAAAGGACACCTAAAGAAAGATTGTAGATCTCGGAAGGGAAAAGAAGGAGACACACAGTAAGAAAACAATCATGAAGCAAATGTGATAGGTGATGTGTTACAAGATGCTTTGATTCTTTCTTTCGAAAATGTTACTAATTCTTGGGTTGTAGATTCAGGGGCCTCATTCCATGCCACACCCGATAAGAAATATTTTCATGACTATGTTCAAGGAGATTTTGGACAAGTTCGTTTGGGTGATGATAAACCCTGTAAAATTGTTGGAATGGGTAAAGTTCTTGTAAAACAACAAAATGGAAACCAATGGCTACTAAAGGAGGTAAGGCATGTTCCAGATCTGAAGAAAAATCTGATTTCAACAAGGCAGTTAGGCAGTGAAGGTTGTGTGACAACTTTCACAGATAAAACTTGGAAGGTCACCAAAGGAGCCCTGGTAATAGCAAAAGGCGAAAAGGTTGGTACATTGTATTTATGCAATGGTATTTATAACTCTGTTAATGCTTTAACTTCCAAAGGAGCAGATGTAGCATTATGGAATCATAGGCTCGGACACATGAGTGAGAAGGGAATGAAGATTCTCCACTCAAGAAATTTGTTGCCAGGTTTGAAGAATGTTGATTTGGATTTCTGTGAGAATTGCATTTATGGAAAACAGAAGAGAGTCAGATTTCTCAGAGTTGGGAAAGAAAAGAAGAGCGAAAATTTGGAGCTTGTGCATACAGATGTATGGGGACCTGCTCAGGTATCATCTCTCGGTGGCTCTCGTTATTATGTTACTTTTATTGATGATGCTACTAGAAAAGCATGGATTTATTGTATTCAGAATAAATCTGATGTATTTGATACTTTCAAGAAATGGAAAGCTTTGGTTGAGATTGAGACAGGAAAGAAGTTGAAGTGTCTCAGATCAGACAATGGAGGTGAATATTGCAGCAAAGAGTTTGATAGGTACTGCTCAGAGCATGGAATTCGTAGAGAGAAGACAGTTCCAAGAACACCACAAGAAAATGGTGTGTCAGAAAGGATGAACAGAACAATCATGGAGCGTGCAAGGTGCATGAGATTGCATGCAAGATTGCCTTTACAATTTTGGGCAGATGCTGTAGATACTACTGTTTATCTAATAAACAGAGGGCCTTCAAGTTCTTTGGATGGTGGTATTCCAGAGGAAGCATGGACAGGTAAAAAGGTAAACTACTCTTTTTTAAAGCCTTTTGGTTGTGAGGCCTTTGTCCATATTAATAAAGAAAACAGAACAAAGCTTGAGGCAAAATCAAAGAAATGTACCTTTATTGGATATGGTGATAATGATTTTGGTTATCGCTTATATGATTATGAAAATCACAAAATCATTAGGAGCAGAGATGTAATATTCAATGAAAAGGTCTTGTATAAGAATCAACTGCAGGAAAAGAAACAGGAAAAAGAAAGCAAAGAATACACGGTTCTTGATGAGATAACTGAAAAAGTAAAGGTGCCTGAAAATAATAATAATCAACAACCACAGTAGCAGCAACCACCACAACAGCAACAGGCACCTCAAACACCTGAAAGTGGTGTTAGAAGATCTACCAGGATAAGTAGACCACCTGAACGATACTCTCCTTCATTATATTATTTATTGTTGACTGATTCTAGTGAACCTGAATGTTATGAAGAAGAAATGCAGGTTGAAAGTAGGAAGAAGTGGGAGCTAGCCATGGAAGAAGAGATGGACTCCTTAATGCATAACCATACTTGGGACTTAGTCAAGTTGCCTGCAGGTAAAACTACATTGCAGAATAAATGGGTTTACAGGCCGAAGGAAGAAGATGGAGGAAAACAGAGGTACAAAGCTAGACTTGTGGTGAAGGGGTTTGCACAGAAGAAAGGTATTGATTTTGATGAAATATTTTCTCCTGTTGTTAAGATGACTTCAATCATAACTATCTTAAGTCTTGTAGTAGCGGAAGATTTACATCTTGAACAGTTAGATGTAAAGACAACATTTCTCCATGGAGATTTGGAGGAAGAGATATACATGCAGCAACCAGAAGGATATGAGGTAAAAGGGAAAGAAAAATTGGTGTGCAGATTAAAGAAGAGCTTGTATGGCTTAAAACAGGCTCCAAGGCAGTGGTATCTAAAATTTGACAAGTTTATGTTTGAACAAGGTTATACTAGATGTCACTCTGATCATTGTGTTTATCTAAAAAGGCAAAATGATGGCAGCTATATTATATTGTTACTGTATGTAGATGACATGCTTGTTACAGGGTCTAACATGTAGGAAATAAATGTGCTCAAAAGAAAATTGGCAAATTCATTTGCAATGAAGGATTTGGGAGCTGCAAAACAAATCCTTGGTATGAGGATAACTAGAGACAGGAAAAATCACAAATTAACACTGTCTCAGAATGAGTACATAGAGAAGGTGTTGAAAATATTTAATATGTAGAATGCAAAACCAGTTAGTACACCTTTTGCTAGCCATTTCAAACTTAGTAAGGAGATGTGCCCAAAGACCCAAAAAGACATGGATTATATGTCTAAAGTTCCATATGCATCAGCAGTTAGAAGCTTAATGTATGCAATGGTCTGCACAAGGCCTGATATTGCACATGCAGTGGGAGTTGTAAGCAGGTACATGAATAATCCAGGAAAAGAACATTGGATGGCAATAAAATGGATTCTCAGATATTTGAGAGGTACCACAAAGCAAGCATTATGCTTTGGTGGTTCAAACATTGCTCTACAGGGATATGTTGATGCAGATATTGGCAGGTGACAGAGATAACAGGAGGAGCACTACAGGATATGTATTTACTGTAGGTGGAACAGCTGTCAATTGGGTTTCAAAAATCCAAAGTGTTGTTGCACTTTCAACAACAGAAGCCGAGTATGTTGCTGCTACAGAGGCTAGTAAAGAAATGATTTGGTTACAAAGGTTTATGGATGAATTGGGTAAGAAGCATGATATGGGCACGCTATACAGTGATAGCCAAAGTGCTATTCATCTTGAAAAGAACTCAACATTTCATTCCAGGACTAAACACATACATCTCAAGTACCATTTCATACGGTCTGTATTGGAAGATGGAGAGTTGAAGCTGGAAAAGATACACACTAGCCAGAATCCTGCAGATATGCTAACAAAAGTTGTAACCAGGGAGAAACTGAGAACATGCTCAGTTTCAATTGGTCTTTAAGGATGACGATGAAGATGAGGAACAACCATGTCCAAAGAGGAGTCATTTTCTAGCAAATGAAGCAGCGATGGAGTTGCTACAATCAGTCTCCAAGTGGGAGATTGTTGGGTGTGGAGCCTGATTATCTTGTTTACTTTGTATCACAGCATTGGACCCCTGTACCTTAAAAGGGGTGGCAACGCCGCCCGAAATTTAATCGCTGCCGTGGGGGGTCCAGGGGGGGGCGGCAACGCTTTTCGGAGCCCCCCCCTGGCGGGGGTTCGGGGGCAGCGCCCCCGAAGCTAAAAACAGATGTAAAATTGCCTTGTAAAAGTATAGTAATTTCTAGTCAATCTGGGCCATTCATTAGGAAAATGATCTGACGGTAGAAGTTATGTTTAGATTAGGGTTTTTTTCCCTAGAAGGCAACCCCTCGCTTTTATGAGGGAATTGTATTGCCGCTGTGCATTGTATGTGTATTCTCGGAGCGAGAAACAAAGAGGGAGACTGTGAGAGAGAACAGAGGATATTACAGCAGATTTGCTGTAGGTTTTGTCTCTTCATTTTTGCTGGATAATAGAAAGGAAGGACTGGCTGTTCGAGGTGGACGTAGCCCAAACTGGGTGAACCACGTATATCTGTGTCTCTCTGGTTTTATGTGTTTTGCGTGCTTGTAATTTCCGCATATTTTATGTGTTGCATTGCTCCATAATATATAATTTTATAACACCAACATTATCCCACTTGTTGTTTTCTTTCCACAGGGGGCCACAGGAGCGCTTAGTCATTGGGCCAATTTTTCAACACCCATTGTTTCTCTACACCAAGAGAACTTCTGAGTGCTCACAGACTTCGTCAATGCATCTGCAACATTCTTCAAAGTGTCCACCTTTACCAGCAACACCCTTTTAGCCTCAACCATATCTATAACAAAGTGATATTGAACATCAATGTGCTTTGTCTTTGAATGATAAGCAGGGTTCTTAGCCAAGAAAATTGCACTTTGGCTATCACAGTCTATCCTTATAGCTTGTTGTGCCAACCCCATACTTGAACACAATCTTTGCAACCAAACTGCTTCCTTGCTTGCATGAGTGGCTGCTATGTATTCTGCCTCTGTAGTTGAAAGAGCCACTACAGACTGTCTTTTACTCATCCAACTGACTGCGCCTCCAAATAGGCTAAACACATACCCACTTGTAGATCTTCTTTGGTCCATATCTCCAGCCCAGTCTGCATCAACAAAACCACGAATGTCCAACATTCTTTCCAATCCTGGTCTTCCCTGGTAGCACAAGCCATAATCACTAGTGCCACGTAAATATATGAAAACCCGCTTCACTACTGTCCAATGCTCCTTCCCTGGGTTTGACATAAACCTGCTCAATACTCCCACTGCATGTGCAATGTCTGGTCTAGTACAGACCACTGCATACATCAGGCTACCCACTGCACTTGCATATGGAACACGGGACATATCCTCCTCTTCTTCTTGTGTCTTGGGACACAGTTCAGCAGACAACTTTACACCTACGGGAATAGGAACATTTACCGGTTTACTATCCTGCATATTGAACCTCTGCAATATAGTCTCGACATACTTCCTCTGGTTTAACCAAAGCTTCCTCTTTGCCCGATCTCTCTTAATTTCCATGCCCAAAATATAGTTTGCAGCACCAAGATCCTTCATGTCGAATTTGGAGAACAGCTAGGTCTTCAAATCTTGGATAATTTCTTTGTCATTTCCAATGAACAACGCATCATCCACATACAAGACCAAATAAATAACACAGTCACCAATTAATTTAAAATAAACACAATGATCCTCCTTGCTTCTGGTGAAGCCAAGTCCCCGTATATAGGTATCAAATTTCTGATACCACATCCTTGGTGACTTTTTTAACCCATACAGAGACTTCTTCAACCTGCATACCAGTTCTTTCTTACCCTTCACCATAAATCCTTCAGGTTTCTTCATGTAGATCTCTTCTTCTAGATCCCCGTGAAGAAATGTTGTCTTCACATCCATTTGTTCTATCTCAAAATCAAATGCAGCAGCAACAGATAAAAGTAATCTAATAGAAGTAACTTTGGCAACAGGAGAAAAAATATCACCAAAATCAATTCCCGGCACCTGGGAATAACCTTTCGCTACCAACCGAGCTTTGTATTTCTCCACATTGCCTTCTACATTCATCTTCTTCTTAAACACCCATTTTCTCCCAATGGGCTTCCTTCCAGCCGGCAACTCCACCAGATCCCATGCATCGTTTTTGTGCAAGGATGCCATTTCATCAGCCATGGCCTCCTTCCAGAGTTTTCCATCCTCTAAATCTATTGCCTCCCTGACAGTTCTGGGTTCATCATCAGTTATAGTTAAGGCAAAACCTGAACAGAAAGCAGATGGACTATACCTTTCTGGTTGCCTTCTTTCCCGATCTGATCTTCTCAAAGCTGGAGTTTGTGGCTCTTCATCTTCTGAGTCTTCTTCTGTTGTAGAGTCTGATTCATCCTCCTTTAGCTCAAACTCTATCTTTTCAGGTTCCTTTGGTATGATTTCATGTTTAACAACATCTTTCACCTCTCTAAACACCACATCTCGGCTGTACACAACCTTTCTTGTTTCCGGGTTCCAAAGCTTGTAACCTTTTAAACCATCCTTATACCCAATAAAGATGCACCTTTCAGATTTATTATCCAACTTGGTCCTTTTCTCCTTTGGAACATGTACATATGCATCACATCCAAATACCCTTGGATGTGAAAGAGAGGGTTTCTTACCAGTCCATACCTCATGTGGAGTCTTATCCTCCAACGTTGATGAAGGTGATCTATTAACTAAGTAACATGCAGTCTCCACTGCCTCTGCCCAGAATTCTTGTCCTAACCCGGTACCACTGAGCATGCTTCTTGCCTTTTCCATCATCGTTCTGTTCATTCTTTCTGCAACTCCATTTTGCTGAGGTGTGTATGGAGTAGTCTTCTGTCGTGCTATACCACACTTCTTACAGAACTCTTCAAATTCCTTCTTGCAGAACTCCCCACCATTATCTGTCCTCAACACCTTTATCTTCTTCTCTTTCTGGTTTTCCACCAGAGCCTTAAATTCTTTAAATTTGTCAAAGACTTCAGATTTCTTCCTCAAGAAATATATCCATGTATTCCTTGAGAAGTCATCTATGAATGAAACATAGTACACGGACTTTCCCAGTGATGGAACTGACACAGGCCCAAACACATCACTGTGCACAAGTTCTAATATCTTGTTTGCCCTCTTAGCACCAGAAGGAAAACTCACCCGATTCTGCTTCCCATATACACAATGTTCACAGAAATCGAAATCCAGAAAACAATTAGACATACCTTCTACCATACCATCTCTATGCAGTATCCGAAGGTCCTTCTCTCCAATATGTCCAAGCCTTTGATGCCATAGCATGGTCTTTTCTCCAGAGACAGCTAGGCTTTCCGTCCCACTTTCAAGAACCACAGAACTGTTACACCCATCAATAACAGTACTACCTTGTAGCTTGTACAGAGTTCCAGTCCGAACTCCTCGCATTAATACCAGTGCTCCCCGAACCATCTTGCAGGCATCTTTCTCGAACACTGTTTTTACACCTGCATCATCCATCTTGCTTACAGAAATCATATTTCTGGCCAATGCAGGAATATGCAGAACACTAGGAAGTGTTCTAATCCTTCCACCTTGCAGCTTCAGCTTGACCTTTCCACGTCCGATGATTATGGCCTTCCTATCATCCCCTAGGAAGACATCACCACCATCATATTTCTCATACTCGCAGAACCACTCCCTATGGGGAGTGAAGTGAAAGGATGCACCTGAGTCAATCAACCATGACTCATGATCTACATGTGTGTTTGAAGAAGAAGCCAAATACACATCCCCACCTTCATCTGAGGTGGTTTTTGCCTCTGCAGAAGGAGCTTCATCAGATCCCTTTCCTTTCTCAGGAGCTTTAGATCTGCATTCCTTTTTGTAGTGTCCTTCCTTTCCGCATTTCCAGCACACCTTTACAAACTTTCCGGGAGATTTAGATCTCCCTCTAGATTTAGATCTCCCACTCGAAACCTTATTCTTGTTTCTGTTCTGGGACCTTCCTCGTACAGATAAGGCATCTCCATTCTGACCCTCCATATTTCTCCGTCTCATTTCCTCCGACAGCAAGGCTAAGACAATGTCATCAAAATTCAAGGTAGTTGTATTGCTACCTATTGCAATAACCAGACTGTCCCACGAGTCTGGTAGAGAACACAACAAACTGATGCACTTATCTTCATCTGAGATTTTAATATCAACAAATGACAGTTGACTTACCACAGTATTGAAGGCGTTCAGATGCTCTGTCACCGAGTCTCCATCCTTCATCCTCAGGTTATACAGCTTTTTCCGCAGGAACAACTTATTCACCAGAGACTTAGATTGGTAAAAAGTCCCAAGTTTTTCCCACAAGGTCTTCGCCGTAGCTTCCCCAGATACATTCAACAATACTGAATTTGAGACACACAACCGTATTGTGCTCTTAGCCTTCCGATCCAGTTTCTTCCAGTCTTCATCTGACATTGCCGTTGGTTTAGTACCTGGATCTACCGCGATCCACTGATCTTTATCCACCAGCGGATCCTCCATCTTGAGCTTCCACAACTCAAAACTCTGACCATTAAATTTCTCGATCTCTATCTTTCCGCCGCTCGCCATATTCTTTCACCGCAAGAATCGATCCCGCAGATCTCCCACTTTGAACGAAGGGTCTACCTAGAGGCACGAGCAAAAACCCTCAGCGGAAAATGCATCCCCTTGAAGCCGGAAACGGCTACGATACCAAATGTAAGACATAGCCCATGTCAGAAATTATTTACTCACGAATCTTATAACGGAAAATAAACAATAAGGCTTATAAAAAACATAAAACAGATAAACACAGAGATTTTCCCCTGGATCCCAAATTGGGACGACCAACTTGATTTTTCATTATATTCCTTTTAGTGTTACAACACATATATATACATGCGGAAGCATACATAAACCCCAATCCATTAACCCTGGATTAGAACATAACCGTAGTTCCCTTGACCGGATCTACAAAATACCAGGGGCCGAAAACCATCGTACCCCAAAACCATGTGCAAACTCATGCACAAAACATGGGTGGGTCCGCACACCAATTTTTTTTTTTCGCCGGGGCGCTACCTCGGACCCCAACAGTGGGGGCTGCCTCCTCCCTTGTGACCCCCCTGCTGCGCCCGGCACAACGTACAGCGCGTGGGGCTAGTCGTGGAAAGAATATAACACATACCCAAAAGAAATCGAGCCTGATGCTCTACTCAAGCCTGCTTCAGGTTTATATGTAACTTCATTAAAGACATTGAAAACTTGAGCTACTAGACTGCCCCCAAATCCTGAGTTTTTTGTGATTCTCATGTGGAATTTCTTACCTTACTTATGTTTATCACTAATCTATTTCTTAATCACTTTAACTATTTTCAGTAAAATCTACAAGCTTATCTTTATTCCCCTTAAATATAGTTGTAAAGTGTGATAACATCTTCACCCTAGAACTTTTTGACAAAGGATGTCACCAATTTAGATTCAATGCTTTCTTTATGCTAGTGAATTTTGACTTCGAACTATTTTTTTTTTTTTTTATTATCTATAAAATATTTCTTTACCATTTTTTAGGCATGTAAGGTTTCCAAATTGCATGTTCTAAATGGGTAATCGGTCTAAAAAGGAGCATTGTAGTTTGTCATGGATCATATAACTTCGGATTTTTTTACCTTTCAAGGCTTTTAATGGTTAATTTTCCTCCATCGTCATTGTATGTTGCTGAAATTATTCTATAAATGACCTCAAAACTATAAATGAACTCTATTTTGTGCAATGTTATAGATGTACTTTTTCCAATCACATACCCTAGAAAAATTGTTTTATGATTGGTTGAGCTGTTTCTGCAAACATGTTTTTTTAATCATATTTGAAAAGAGTTGTTTTATGAGAGTCATTTTTATAAATGTGAGTGGTTTGATTTGCTGTTTTTCCCATTGAAAAAAGGGCATTTATCAGTGTCATTCATTACTAACCCATATTTTAAAATAGCTTGGAATTACTTTTGCTTTGTTCTATTGTGGACTATGCAACGCATATGGACTCAAATTTGAATTACTATAGTTAGACATACAATTTTGATGACATGTATATAAAGCTATTGATAATTGTCCAAATGAGGCTTTTGACATTGTTACATTGACAAATGCATTTATAAATATTTAATATTTCTAAGTGATTTTTTTGGTATAACTGTTATGGTGTATCATGGAGGTATTTGGTTATCCCCACGGTTAATGCAAAGAATAGTCCTAATATGTCTAGGGAACTCTTTGGTGTAATTATCTCCAAGGTTAATGATATATCTTAAGTAGAAAGCTAAAGGCACTTTGCTGCATTTGGGGCAATCTATGAACCAAAATTTTTTATAACTAACTCGTTTTAATTAGAAATTTTGTTGGCTCGGGTTCTTACTTCGATTAATATTATGTTCATGCCCATCTTATCCCTTTGGACTTTCTCTTCTACAAACTAGAGACCACAACTTGAAATCCATCATTTCCTTTTCCTTATATTTATTTGTTTGTTAGTTTATTTTACAAACCCCTTCATCCTCTGAGCTATCTTAAGCTAACATAAGAAGCTACTGTTTCAACTACACTTTTTTTTATTATCTATTTGAAGCTTTATGACCTTGTTGATGAGAATATGTATTCTTGCAGAATTTACAATTGTTGAAATGTATTAAAGTACTATGTTTTGAAATGTATTAAAGTACTCTATATTAAATGTATGGGAAGGATGTTGTTGTTTAAATTATTGTTTTTTTCTTTAGGGAAGTTTAGGAGTATGAATTAGTATAAATTTTAACAAAAAATACAATATCAAGAAAGATAAGTCATTTTTTGTTGTTTAAAATATATTTTTAATGCATAATTAGATTTAGCACCTTGAAAAACTCTTTGGGCAATCAAAATTGAGGTTTGCACCTTGAGGGATTTGATCCCTCTCGGTGATTGATAGCTCTTTAGTTAAGATGAATTTACATTGCATTTACTTACATCATCATTTTTCTTGGCATACGAAAAGTCATTATATATTTTGTTTTCTCTTTAATACAATAAAAGGTTTGTATTTTTGTATAAATATCTAAATATTTAAATAATTTAAATATTTATCATAGTTTTATGGAAAAAACATTAAAATGGAAAACAAAACTTCTCTTATGTGTATTTTCATCAACAAAGATAAAAGGGTTTAGCTAGCAAAAAGGAAAATATTTTAATGTTTTCATAGCTTTAATTTGAAACTATTTTTTAAAGTCCTCTTGAGCATGCCAACTCCTCTATTTTGGTCATTACATCTATTTCGACACCTACTCATAGACAAGTTTTTCAATCGTACTTATATGATGTACATTTCTCTTACCATCTCTATTAAGTTTTTGAGCATATTTTTTCAAATATCTTAATACAAACTTTAATGTGTATTTTTGTGTACACCTTCCATGGGGATTTTCACTATCAAACCTATGAATCATCATAATTATCATGTTTACATAAAAAATTGTATCCTAGTGTTGGGGGGTATTCACTCATTATAAGATTCTTAAACCAAATTAAAGAATCTTATCTCATTTTTTTCATTGACCTATAGAAACATCCCACAACCTTGAGTTAGGTTATGAAAAACCTAGATTTTATCTCTCTTTTTTTTCCATCCTTAACTTGAGTAGTGATTGTAAAATCCCTTGATTGTTCCAAGGGTAAATGCCTTGATTTTGTAATTCAACAATCAAACCACTTGGAAATCAAAATATTAATCCACTACCAATGCTTTTTAGTGTATGGATCCATTTTTAAATGCATTTGTTTTCCTTCCCAATCCATTCTTCTAAGGAGAGAGGGTAAATAAATACTTGAACATTAGTATTTGTCTCCATACCCTTTATACAATAATCCTTTTGGATTACTTTGGTAGTGGAGGCATACTAAAGGCGTGTGCATTTTTAAGAACAATGTGGTCTTCATCGTTGGGTTTTTCCAATCATTTCATTTCTTTTTTAATAGAAATGAGCAAGGTTTCTGTTGAAATATGTGCTCGGAATCTATATGCAATAACTACATGGGAAATATAGTACATTGCTTCTTCTAGCAAAGGATTATCTAAAGAGGGACTAAAAAGCGTTTTAAAAAGAAAAAAATTGAAGACCAATTGCTCTAAAGGGCCATCGTACATAAACATTACACATTTACAATATGAGATGATAAAAAAACGAGATAAAAATTCTTCCAGAGGCTTGTTGAGATCAAGCTACAACTTACCTGTGGGTCATCTAGAAGCTATTCTTGTGGGGCGCTGGTTTTCATTTACCTCAATTTGAAACTTCAAGTCAGTCAATTACCTATGCAATGCATCAATTTCATCATCTTGGCTAGTTGTTTTATGTTTAAGAGAGGGATTGAATCTCATCCATAAGAGAGATGGAGGTTGTCATCTGCTGATGAATTTTCCATTTAATTTCCATATTTTCCAGTTGCAGGGCTACAATTTGTTGTAAGCACAGTTTACATGAAATGTTTCCCCTTGCTACTACTAAATTTCTTTTCTTGGTCGACATTGATAAGTTGCAAGAGAAAAGGAACCGAATGACAGGGTGCAGAGGAGTCAAGGGTCCAATTGAAAGATTGCTGAGAGAAGCTAAGGGGACATCGACGATTCAAAGGAAAGAAACAACACAACAGGAGTCGGAATGAAGGACCCACTTCCCACATGGAGGAGTAGGGGGTGAAAATGATCGCAGGGCTTAGGCCATAGGCTACAATGGTAAAGAAACAATGGAGGCTTCTAATTAAAGAAGTTAAGCTTCCAAGAACTATTAGAAGGATTAGAAGGTGATTAAGATAATCCCTAACCTCAAGTCCTTATTCTTTCAAGGTCATTTATCATTGTTTTGGAGGCTAAAATCTATCAATCCATTTTTCTACTATCCCCAATTCATTATAGGAATAAGGGATCCCCTCCCTCATCGTGTTTTTTGAGTTTCCAATGCTTGTATTCATGAGATTTAACTTTCCACCTATAATAAATGTTTCAAATTTTACAAGTTATTAATCCCATAGATCCTCTCAAAAGACTATTGTCTCTCTGTAAGGTCTATACTAGCGATATTGAAGGCCTGCTATAGATCTAAGAGGAGAGAATAACAATCCTTAATAATAAAATCATTAAATGTATTAATTTGAGCGATTTGATTCTCTAACTAGTGAAAATTCCTCTTGAGTGAAATTACCACTTCTTTCATGACTTCCAAAGTTCATCAATAAAACTTTGTCCCCCCCCCCAAAAAAAAATAAAAAAAAAATAAAAAAAAAATAGTTTTTTGATTCAAATAATATTAGTGATGTGGACATTAATAAGTAATTTTATTTGAGGTCTTGCCCAAACCTTTGAGCTAAAAAGAAAAATAATCATTTAGGCACCTTCACTAGGGCATGCCCTACTCTAAGGGCCCCTTTCATAGTTTTTTGTTTTCCCCTCAATAACTTCTGAATAATATTACTTTGAGATAGAGAGATGTATGGTTTTCTAATCCCACTTTAGGTGTTCTTTCCTACATGTTACCTACTTCACCCACAACCACCCCTGCACCCCCCCCATACTCCCAGTGGACTCGTTCTTAGAGATGAGAGGGTGATGGTTTGGGAACAAGGTCATTATAATTCAACATTAATTCATGGTTAATGGTTAATCCTCTATAAGGGAGTATACCAATCATTGAGTCAATGCAATAGGAGAGTCTTCCTTACTTATACCCTCCTTCATATAGTGGATGATATATTTACCTTTATGAACATCAAGAGAAGGCAATCATCTTGAGAA
The DNA here is from genome assembly GCA_034641835.2 of Pinus albicaulis. Taxonomy (NCBI): domain Eukaryota; kingdom Viridiplantae; phylum Streptophyta; class Pinopsida; order Pinales; family Pinaceae; genus Pinus; species Pinus albicaulis. The sequence goes on along the minus strand of CM076577.1, from coordinate 999,256,600 downwards.
AGATACAATGAATAATTTCAATAGGTTCTATAAATGTTAGTTATTGAAGAAAATTGCTATTAAATGTAGGGACCATATATGATTGATTCGAAGGGCTGCAACTTACATGTTTAATTGACCTAATATTTAAATTGTTGATCACCTAATGGTAAAGTATTATTGACCATGACAAACCCTTCTATCATCTTCAATTTATTCTCATTGTCTTGTTCCACTCCACCAAATATCTTCCTTGAACACACTAAATTAAAATATGGTCACCCCCCCCATCTTTTCATGCAAATCTCATTGAAGCACTTATGATCAAAACCTTATCTTCCTTATCTACATTTCTTTTGCTACACTTCATTCCTTTCTTTATATATTTTGTATTTCTTCTTGAATTTGGGTTTACAACAAGTTTCTCTTTTATTGCGTTATCCAATTGAACATAGATGAAACAATTATGACCATTTTTTTTTATATGTCCATCACTAGACTGGAAAAACAATTACCCTACTGTCTCTTTTATAAACTTTAGTGCATCCTATCTCTCCTCAAGATCTTATCTACACCTATCTAGAAGAAAATCACTACACATTTCCATAAGAATCCCTCCACTCATTACCTTCTTCTCTATAAGGTTTATCCCATCTATCATCTTCAACGTTGAACATTACTCATGACCTCCCTCATCTTGATAGAAGGAATAATAGGATTTGCAATAGAGAACATATGAGGAAGATCATGAACCAATTTACCTTAGGTTGCAAATAATAACATTGGAAAAGAATCAAGCTTTTGTGGATCCCCTACTTCCACAACTAAATGATGAATGATTTGATTTACCATCTATGTTGAGTAGATTTTGGTTTATCAACTACTTTCATTGAAATAACAACCATCTCCTTAAATTTAACACCATAAAACCATCTTTGCACAAACTCCTTCCTTCAAGGCCTTTCCCCCTTTTTCAAAATCTAGTGGCTTTACCATCCTCATCGTTTGAGAAAATTGTGTTAGACATAAATTTTTAACCATTTCCTTCACAATATATTTTTCTCAAGTTCTTATGATGAAAATTCATCATGAAATCACTAACCACATGCTCGAAGATACGTCAATGAACACGTTCGAAGGGGATCACTATGCAATCCACTACGACTGCATTATATTTTGGTAGTGCTTACACATTATTTTGTCACCATGACACTTGACAGTTAAAATGGATCTCTCACCATCCATACACATGTTTCAATGCACTCCTTTGCAAGTTAAACATCTATATTCCTTGAACAAATAATGAATTTTGGGTAAAATGGATTTTTAACCTATTTAGCATGACTTGCGCACTTTTCCTAGTCGGTTTCTGCTCATGCGCAATTTATTCCATTGAAACCCGCGCAAAACTGCGCTCTGTGTTCCATTATAGACTGCGCACATGACTTAATGAAAAGTAAAAATAAAAGGTAAGTTCTAGAAGCCTTGTTGGGCGAATATATTCCAATTGGAAACTTCTTGGTCATATCTATTTAAGCCAAACCCCTTTGAACATGTAGCTAATTCCCTTGGATCAAGGAACTCTAATCCCACTATTTATGGATCTCATCCCTCTTTTGTGGATATGAAGCCTCCTTTGTTTGTCCTATAAATTCAGTAGAGGCTAGAGGGTTAAGGGAGTTCACAAAGGCAGTCTTATGCAGGTAATTTGGATTGGGAAGCTTATCATCCAAGGAGAAGGATTTGAGGCATTTGGGAGGAGCCTCATGAGATCAAGGCATGATTGTAAGGATCTTCTTTTATCTCTGAATTAATACATTTGAATCCTTTTTCTCATTGTGTTATCTTATTGCAATAATGAATGATTTATGCTCTTTATGTATTCATTAAGGTAATTTCAATTTCTAATCTCCTTGATCATTAGATTAAGCTTGTTTTAGATCATTATATTGCATATTCATTTGATCCCTTGTATGTTTTTGTTTGCAGGTCTCATCAAAGCATTGAGGAGCTACAAAGGGACAGATCAGGGATCTTCATCAATAATTTCGCAAAGAGGTAAGAGCACCACTCTCTTTCTCTACTTTAATGATTTAAACGAAGTTAGATTAGGGAAAGAGTTATTTTTATGCATGTTTGTTTCAAGTTTTTGTTTAGGAATATAGGGAGATCACCTTTGTCTGCAAAAGGGATTTTTTTGCATGGAAAATTGGCGACCATACTGGGGAACGCCTTAGTTCTCTAGTTTTTCCTTGGGTTTTATTTCCAAATTTTGTTAATTGACTGCATCTAAATGTTGGAAAAATTATGGCCTTTTAGATCCTATGGATTGATAGGCCTTGATTTTATTTTTTTTTGAAATTTCCTTGACCTGCTTGGTTTTGTTTCAGCAACAGAATGCACATTTGCATAGTTTTCTCTTAGCAACAATGCACATGCGCACTGGATTGAACTCATTACCTGCACAACCCTTTAAAATTTTTGAAAAAAATATTTTTTCTTCTCATCAGAGTTTAATTTTTAGTCTCTGAATGGTCATTTTTTTCTTCATAACCTTTTTGTGAATTTATTGAGTGCCATAGTGAGGCCTTTTTGGGAATTCATCCCGTTCAGATTTTTGAGTAGGGTTTGATCTGGTCTATTTGTTGATTTATGAAAAAATGATAAGTTGATGTTTGAAATAATTGCCCCCCTATCTTTTTATGTCAAATACATCATATTTGTTATAAATCTTACTTGTTTGAGAAAAATACTTTTCTTATTTGTGAAGGATCTTCTAGATTAGTGAAGCTAGGGTTTTCTCAAAGAAGTAGTGTTTTTGTGAAAAGTGCTTCTGTTTGCTGAATATCAAAAGTGAATTATTCCCTTTTCAGTTTGAAGTTTGCGTAAAATTTCACTCGTAGGCATCACTAATTAGGAGAATTCATTAAGAATTTTTCATTTTGTAGAGTTTTGTTGGATTTTCATCAAATTTGAAGAATTGTAAGTGATTATTTGCGAAATATATTTTGATTGTTTATTTGACTTAAGCGATTTGAAATTTTCATTTAGTTTCCGCAACTTGATAGTTTTCAAAGTGAAGTTGGAATTTCATGAAAAATAACGTTTTTGGATTTTGAGTTTTGCATTTATTTTTGGAAAATCAAATAACTTCTCACTTTCCCTTAACTAGGAATTCATCGAAAGAAAAATATTACATTTTAATTTTTGAATGCATTAGAGTATTTTGATTCGATCGAAATATCAACAGTTTCACTTTTATATCCATCTGAGTAAATAAAAACCAAATAACACATCATTAATTAAAATTAATCTAGAAATTTTACATTCTTAGGGCTCATTCCACCAACATAGATCAATTTAGTGCTTTGGAATAGGGAAGTGAGTAAACTTCAAAATCTATAAATAAACAATAGAATCTCGCGTTAGGGAGTAAATCTAGTTATTACAACTTTGCTATGGGAATCTCTTCTTACACAAGAGTTAAGCACAAGGTCATATAAGACCCGATGAAGTAATCGTACTTGCTTCATTGGTAAAGATAGAATATTTTCACACATTACAAACAATGCTGAAAGGTACTTGGGGTCACTTGTTACTAAACGTGTAGTAAACCTCAAATTTACCATGTCGAGGAGCTTTCAAGGGGATTTAGCGTAGAAACTCTAACCTTTATGTACGTCGGAACTATGACTATCCCCCCAGGTTGAATTGTGATATTTGGCAACCTTAGTGACCATAATATTAGGGCTTTATCCCAAGTTGACGGTAGAGGGAAGGTATCTACTATACCTGGAACAAATGTTGACTAGACTCACTTGGAATTTTTGGAGGGTAATCTTCACTCGAGATGACATAAGTGGAGTTAGTTACACCAAAGTATTTCATTAAGCAGGTTGTCAGGGTAGCTGGTTCCATCCACTATATTTTCACATTGATTTCTGTGACGTTGGATTTCATCACCAATTAGTGATTTCACTGTGATTTTTTTTTTTTGGTGTATTTTCTAATGCGTGTTCATTTGTTTGTTTTCAATTTTAGAGGATTTATGTGTGAGTTCTTGACAGTATGTGATTTATTAATTAAAATTAATCCTGGCTGAAATAACAAGACACTCACGAAGAATGCAGGGTAAACCCCTTGAGTACACACCGAGTAAATTAGAGAAAATTAAGGCTGAAAGAGAAAAATCAACAGGATCTGGGTCTTCAGATAAAATTGAAACGTCTATTGTGGTACAATATGAAACTGAAGTGAATCAACCTCATATATTTGAAACATAATTATAAAAGACTGAACCAATAGTCATTGAAACGATTATGGTAGAATCTGTCACTGGTGAAGCCTCAAATAAATAGTCAATTGAGCCGGAAATTTCTGAACATGAGTCTGATGTTTCAGAACTTGAATCTCCTTCAAACGTTAAAGACCCTACTCCTGCTCCACGTTCACCTAAAGTAAAAATTATTATTACTAAGAATCTTCCTCTCGGTCTCATTAGTATTTAAGATATTACTGAAGACGACGAAGAAGAAACTCCCAGTAGTCCATTATTTTTCGGTGAACATACATTTCCATTAGACCTTCCTATTTATCCTTTTCGACTAGACGCTTGGTACCTTACACCTTTTGAATTTGCATATTCATCTGGTTACGGTCATCCACGTCATCGTATTCCTTTTTAATATTTGCCTAGAAATAATATGTCAGAAATCGCTTCTGGAAGTATGTCTACTGATACATCCATGTTTTCGACTTCTCCAGAAATTTTTTTATATGGCAGTCCTTCAGTTCCTCCTTGGATATTAGTCACTTATTGGGAATTTTTCAGGAGTGTCTCCTTCTCCTCAAATTTCTACTATTTCTTATAGTTTAACAACTTCTACTGCCCAATAATTGACCTCATAACAATATTGTCATATGATTTATGACAATGTAGGTAATACTCAAGTTAACCTAGCAAGTGGTTATAACCACCTGGGGGGAAACAACCTCCACCTAGAGGGAAACCTTTTGTTGGTTCATATCCTATGGTTGCAGGACAACCTCTAGTTGGAAAATATCAAAGTTATGGTCTGATGCCCCGAGCTGGTTTAGGTCAACCCTTTGTGTCACAACCCTTAGTAGGTAATCCTTATCCAGGGATGAATACTATCTGGAATCCTTCGTTCTCTCAACAATATTTGCAAGCTGCTCCGTAGATTCCCATTTACTAACTTTCTCAGCCAACTGGACAACTCGTTTTTACTCAAGTCCAACAACCTGTTAAAGAAATCCTCAAATTAATCCGCAGGTATATTTTCAGAAAAAAAGTCAACAACCTGGACTGATTAGTCCACATACTCCTATCTAATCTGCTGCACAAACATTGTTGAAAATTCAATAAGAAATGTGTGTCTAATTTAATTTTCCCTTAATTAAATTAGACAATAAAATGTAATCTTATCTCATAATCACTTGTAATAGTTAAATGAGTGTGATAAACTCAATTAACTCATGAATTTCAAGTTGAGGGTGGTTGGTGAGGCATGCCGAGTGATTTTATTAGTTATCGAGTCCAAGTTGCAGTTATTGCATTAGGTTAATGCATGAGAAATCAGTTAACTTAGTTAAGTGAGTTAAAATCAGTTTAACTAGTTGTAACTGTTTGTTGCACTAGTGAGAGATCAAGTGAATTAAATAAGATTTAATTCACATGCAGTGATCTGTCATGTAATTGATGATTTACTATTAATAGCTGCATGCATGTCCGTTCCAGTGGAGACCCAGTTGAGACAAAGGTTAAAGGGTGTTAACTATTAGTTGTATTGTTAGTAGGTTGTCTGCATGCAATAAAACATCCACAAGATTTCCCATGAGCATTGCATAGTTTTGGAAGGTTGAATATCCTAAAGAATAAGGATTTCATTCCACATGAATTGTGCAAGCAAGGCAGGCTGAGCAGAGTCTGAAAATTGACTAAGTGTTGGTCGATTTTTTCCGGATCAATGTGAGAGAGTTGTGAGAGTGCAAGAGACTCTTGTGAGAAGAGTGCATTATAATTTTTTCATGATTCCTTGGTGAATATTTTTGAGCAACAAGATTTTCCTGGGAAAATATGTTGTGGTTTGATTTGCTTCTTTCTTTACTTTTTGTGATTAGCGATCGTATTTATTTTCTGCAATTTATTTATATAAGGATTAAATATCTTGCTTTAGCATATCGCATGATCAGATTGAATCCATTGATATACATATTGTTTGTATAACTTCTACATGGTATAAGAGTGTAGGAAAAAACTATAATGGAGGAAAAAATGAGTTTGTGTTGAATATCATTCTAATTTTCAAAAATATTATTTGGTGCGACAGGCGGATCGAGATCAAGATGGATTTCAATGGCTTGAGATTGGAATATGCACTGGAGGGCCGTTCTAATTATATTGTGTGGAAATACAGGATGGAGGTAGTTTTGGAGGACAATAGGTTGAAATAATTAATTGATAATGGCATTCCCAAACCTGCAGCGACATATGCCACTCTTCTTGATGCTTGGAAAAAGAAGGTTGCAAAGGTGAGGAGGATCTTATTGGAGGGAGTACGAGACCACATTGTCTCAAGTCTCCATGGAAAAGCGACTCCATATGCAATTTGGAAGGATTTAATAGATCTGTTTCAGAGTAGCAGTGACCACAGAAAATTAGCACTGAAGGACAAGCTCAAGAAAATCAAAATGGAGAAAGGCGACACTATTTTGAAATATTTAACCAAGTTTTTCTAATGTCGAGATGAGCTTGGGAGCATCGGAATTACTGTAGTGGATGATGATTTGGTGAGCCTAGATCTTGTAGGCCTTCCCAGGAGTTGGCATAGTTATCAGGACTTTGTCAATGGGAGGGAGAAGCTGCCAGATTGGGAGCGACTTTGGTAGAATTTGGTGCAAGAAGAATTTAGGCGGAATACCAGGGATGGATCCTCATCCAAGACAGATGATGAGGAAAATTGCACCTTGGATGGTAAGGAAAAGAAGGGGAAAGGAAAGAAATCCTATTCCAAATATGAGACCGACGAAGAAGGCAAGAAGCGCGACATGTCCAGAGTGAAATTTTTTCACCGTCACGAGCATGGGCATTATGCCACTAACTATCCACAGAAGAAGAAGAATAAGAAGGCTTCAAGGTTTGCAGCTGGTGAGGCTTTGGCCTCACAATTTGATTTGGAATTCTCTCTCATCGTATGCATGGTGTCAAGTGCGATGAGATCAATGTGGTACTTGGATAGTGGTGCATCTTTCCACATGATGGGAGACAAAGAATTTTTTAGTAGCTTGGAGAAGAAGGACCTCTAGATGCATATCGAAATGGGTGATAATGGGAAGTATAGCGCTACCGGGATTGGTACAGTTACCTTCCAGATAAAATCAGGTAAACTCTTCTTATTAAAATATGTAATGCATGTACCAGGCTTGAAAAAGAATTTATTTTCAGTTGCTATGTCGGAGGATATAGGTTCTGATGTGGTTTTAAGTGAAGAGAAAAGATTCCTTCATCACAAAGCCACAAGGCAAGCCAAGAATATTGGGATTCGTTTGAAGAATCTCCATAAACTTGATGTAGATGGTTGCGCAACATTGATGGGTAAAGCAAAAAAAATGGTGAGCCAGGATGAGGGTGAGTTATGGCACATGAGATTGGGCCATCTACACCAAAGAGCTTTGAAGGTCATGCAAAAAATTTCTACGGGGCTTCTAAAAGGTACTCTTGCACAGATAGACACATGCAAGGGATGTACCATGGAAAAGTATGCAAAGGCCACTTTTCATGAGAAGGAGAACCGAGCTTCGGAATCCTTGAGAGAGTTCACTCAGATGTGTGTATACCATTCTCTACAACTTCAAAAACAAAGCACATGTATTATGTGATATTTGTTGATGATTTTTGTAGAAAGTGTTGGATCTACTTCAGGCAAAATAAATATTAGACGTTCTCAAAATTTTGTGAGTTCAAAGCACTGGTGGAGAAATATACGGGGAAGCATGTGAAGGCTCTGAGGAGCAATAATGGTGGTGAGTACATCTCTAATGAATTCAAGGACTTCTGTAGCAAATAAGGAATTCAAAGAGAGTTGATTACGCCTCATAACCCACAACAGAATGGGGCCGTAGAAAGAAAGAACAAAACAATTGCGGGTGTGACACGAGTGATGTTGCATGATCAGGGCCTATCGTTGCATATGTGGGTGGAGGCATGCAACACAATGGTATTTGTGCAAAATCATAGTCCTCATCAGATACTTGGCATGAGTACACCAGGGGAGGCATTTTTTGGTAAGAAACCTGATGTTTCATACTTTAAAATTTTTGGCTCATCTGTCTACTGCCATGTGACCAAATATTTAAGGAAGAATCTCGAACCAAAAACTAAGATTGGGATATTTTTGGGGTACATTGATACTCCTCCCAACTATCGGGTGTATTTTCAAAACAACAAGATGACTGATGTGATATAGGATATAAAATTTGATGAGGAGAAAGCCATGCGATTGTCCCTTGAGAGGTAAATTTATTTGCATGTAGATGAAAAACTCTTGGTTCCAAAGGATGAACATCAATATGTGGAGCACATGCATGCGGAGGATCATGGAGTGGCAGAAAAAACTCATGCAGATCCATCCACCGGACATGGTAGAAGGCGCACCATGGAAGCTGATAGATTGAGTCTTGATGTGACAGAACATGTAGGAGCACCTACTTCACTGGGCAGATAGAGACAACCTCCAAACATGTTTACTGGATACATGGATCTTATGAGCAAGTGTATTGTGACAGAACCATCCTTTGAGGAAGCAGTGCAACAACCAATTTTGGTTGATGCCATGGTTGAGGAGTACGACTCCATCGTCAAGAACATTGCATGGGAAGTTGTGCCAAGACCAGTCGGAAAATCAGTGGTTGGATCTAGATGGATCTATAAGGTGAAGCAGGCGGCAGATGGGAGTGTGGAGAAGTAAAAGGATATATTTGTAGCCCAGAGATTCTCACAAGCTGAGGGGATTGACTATGAGGAGACTTTCGGACCGGTTGCGAGATACTCATCGATTAGATCTATCCTTTCACTCTCAGCACAGATGGGGTGGAAGATACATCAGATGGATGTGAAAAATACATTTATCAATGGAGTTATTGAGGAAGAAGCATACATAGAGCAACCAAAAAGGTTTTGAGATCTTTGATAGTGAGTCACATGTGTGCAGAATAAAGAGAGAACTATATGGGTTGAAGCAAGCACCTCGTTCTTGGTACACTAGGATTGAAAAATATTTCACCGGGTTGGGCTTCACAAAGAGTGAAGTGGATGCGAACCTGTACCAGATTGTGGTTGATTATAAGCTCTTGATTATTGTACTTTATGTTGATGATCTAATTTTGAAAGGTGATGAGCAGCTCATAATTTCTTGCAAGGAGGATCTTGCAAGAGAGTTTTAGATGAAGGACATGGGACTCCACTATTTCCATGGTTTGGAGATATGGCAACGGGATGGTGAGATATTTGTTTCTCAAGGAAAGTATGCCAAAGGGATTCTGATTAAGTTTCAAATGGAGAGATGTCAACCCATGTAGACTCCTTTTCCAAGAAACTGGAGGAAGGAGGATGCTGCTTCAGGTGAGGTAGTGGATGCTACTGTTTATAGGAAGCTTGTGGGTTCACTGATGTACTTGGTGGACACCAAACCAGACATTTTCTACACAGTTAACTAGCTGAGTCAAGCTATGGTTAAGCCGACCAAGCTCTTTTGGAAGGCGGGGAAACATGTCTTGAGATATCTCAGGGGCACTGCAGAGTATGGATTATGGTACATACGGAAAAAGGGAGTGAAGATTCAAGGCTTCACCGATGCAGATTGGGAAGGCAGTCCATCAGATAGAAAGAGCACATCAGGAGGGATCTTCAGCATAGGATCGACAACAGTTTCTTGGTACAACAAGAAGCAGAGATCTGTGGCACTTAGTTCAGCCAAGGAAGAGTACATGGAAGCCAATAAGGCTGCTTGTGAGGCTATCTGGATGAGGAAGATTCTGGTTGGTTTGTTTGGTCATCAGATGGATCCGACAGTGATACATTGTGATAACCAGAGTTGCATTAAACTCTCGGTTAATTCGGTATTCCATGATAGGTCCAAGCACATAGACATACGGTACCACCATCTTAGAGATTGTGTTCAGAGGTGCATTATGTTACTTCAGTACATTCCCACGAAAGATCTAGATGAAAATATTTTGACGAAGGCACTCGCTAAGAGAAAATTCGAATACCATAGAGGCAGGATCGGGGTAGTTGATAATCCATTTCTTGTTGAGAGGGAGTGTTGAAAATTCAACAAGAAATGTGAGAGGGAGTGTTGAAAAGTCAAAAAGAAATGTGTGTCTAATTTAATTTTCCCTTAATTAAATTAGACAATAAAATGTAATATTATCTCATAATCACTTGTAATAGTTAACTGAGTGTGATAAACTCAGTTAGCTCATGAATTTTGAGTTGAGGGTGATTGGTGAGGCATGCAGAGTGATTCTATTAGTTATTGAGTCCAAGTTGTAGTTAGTGCATTAGTTTAATGCATGATAAATCAGTTAACTCAGCTAAGTGAGTTAAAATTAATTTAACTAGTTGTAACTATTTGTTGCACTAATGAGAGATCAAGTGAATTAAATCATATTTAATTCACGTGCATTGATCTGTCATGTAACTGGTGATTTACTATTAATAACTGCATGCATGTCAGTTCCAGTGGAGACCCAATTGATACAAAGGTTAAAGGGATGTTAACTATCAGTTGTATTATTAGTAGGATGCCCGCCTGTAGTAAAACATCCACATGATTTCCCATGAGCATTGCGTAGTTTTGGAAGGTTGAATTTACTAAATAATAGGGATTTCATTCCACATGAATTGCACAAGCAAGGCGGGTTGAGCAAAGGATGAAAATTGGCTAAGTGTTGGTCTATTTTGTCCAGATCAGTGTGAGACAGTTGTGAGAGTGCATGAGACTCTTGTGAGAAGAGTTCATTGTAATTGTTTTATGATTCCTTGGTGAATATACAATAGAAGATAGAGGGGTTTTGAGCAACAATCTTTCCTTGGGAAAATATATGCGTTGTTGTTTGATTTTCTTCTTTCTTTACTTGTTGTGATTGGTGACCATGTTTATTTTCCGCAATTAATTTGTAGAAGGATTCAGTATCTTGCTTTAGCATATTGCATGATTGGAGTGAATACATTGATATACATATTGTTTGTATAATTTCTACAAACATTTGTTCAACAACCTAGTACACCTCAAACAATGATCCCAGGAGTGTCTCAAGTTTATGTTGCAATTACCCCTCAAGTATTCGTGGAACCTATTACATAGGCTATCCCTCATACTTCAATTTATCAAGCTGGACCTATAATCCAGTCCATACCTCAAACGAATTTGGGACAATGTTGCATAGGAACTTTGCAAGCAACTTTTCAAAGCCAACCTTTTCAGCGCCAATTATTTCAAGGTCAACATTTTCAGGGTCATCCTTATCAACGTCAGTTCTTTCAAGGCCAACCCTTTCAGGGTAAATATCAATTGGGACAAATGGGACCAAATCCACCTTTCCAAAGTCAACCATACCCTGGTCATATGTTTCAGATACCATCTCAACCTTTGTTTGGTATGGCTAACCCTGGTTATCCCTAGAGGCATGCAAATCCCAACTGCTCAGGCTATTCCAGGATATCCAGGATATCCTCCTCTAAGTACCAGACTTATCCTATAGGGTTATTAGTTTCCACAAAAATATCCTAACCAACAGTTACCATTTATTGTAACCTTGGATTTACCGGATTTGTCTCGGGTGACAAATGATCCAATTTACTATTTTCCTTTTTGGCCGACAATTCCCACCAAGTTTCCCAGTGATATTATGAAATTTGAAGGAAAATCAGGAGAGGAACCTTCAAACCATGTCATGATGTATCATCTTTTGTGCGCATCCAATTCATTGATCGATGATTCCATTCGATTACCACTTTTTCAATGAACCTTAACCGGTTCAGCTGTGAAATGGTACATTGAGTTACCACAATAACCCTTAATAATAATCAAACAATAAATAATAACTTATTCTCTTGGAGCACTTGATTTCCATTAACTGATGTGGGAAACTAGTTAGTTGAAGGAATTACGCATTCCAAGGTTGGTTGGTGACTAATGCATGATGGAATTTGTTATAACTCATTGTGGCGGAGTTTGTGGCAGAGTTGTAACAGAGTTGGAAGAGTATTTATGGGAGTTGTTATTTAGTTTAACTCAGTTAAGTGAGTTAAACTCAGTTGTGCTATTTGAAACTAAAGATACACTAGTGAAAGATGAGTGAATTAATTATTTAATTAATTCACAAGTAGTGTCTTACTTGCAACTGAAGAAATACAACATTTAACTACTTGTATGTCAGATCCAGTGGAGACCTAGTGGAGAGATAGGTGAAAGTGTGTGTTTGACTATCAGTTGTGACTATAGTGATGCATTCAATGCATCTACACACACATTGGAGTTATAAATGAGGATTGCATAGTCAAGGCAAGGAAATATTGAATTCATTCAGGGATCTTCTTTAGCAGGGATTGCACAGTGGAGGCAGGCTGTCAGGAGGCAAGAAATTGGTGCATAGATATGAAAATTTCTGCATGAAAGTGCCAGATGATTGTATATTGTACTGAGAGCTCTATGAGCTCAGATTTGTATGATATTGTCACATGATTCCATGATATACATAATATATGATAGTTGGGGTTTTTAGCTTTAATATTTTCCGGTAAAACATCTTGTTATGTGCGCTTGATTTTTCTTCATATGTGTTTGCAATTGGCGATTTAATTTCCACAAGAATTGAGTAGAAGGATTATGAATTTAACAGTGGATTTAATTGTTAGATCAGGGGAGTTCGGTAATATACATATTTTGTATTAAATTTCTACAGCTTCTGCATCAAATGTCGTTCAAAATAATAGTTTTCGTTAAAACCAAATGAGTTTTACACACAATGATTAACGCAGGAGAATATATGTGTATTATTTCTATTTCTTGTTGGAAATCCCTTGGTTCTCCAATGATCAGTCAACCACCCACGACTTTGAAAGCCTTCAATGGAATATTTTTATGCCCATATGGGATTCTTAATGATATACTTATAAAGATATAAGGTAAAATGACTGTGGTTGAATTTGAGGTTGTCGATGCTCAACTTGAATATAACCTTTTACTGGGACGAAGTTGGTGTTAATCAATGTTTTCATTGATGTCAATATTGCATTGTTCATGATGCAAAATTATTATGATGTGTGATTTTTCCTAAATGTCCATTGATCATAATACCCTAATGATGATGTCCTTGAACTAACCACGAAGATTCCCTAGATCCCGGATGATGTCCTTACCCTCAATAAGGAAGTATAAAGATGCCATTTCAATCATGTGCCTATGATTGATGCTCATAGTTATCTAGCCTTTAAGTGCGAATGATGTATATAATATACAAGCCCTTGATGACATATGGAGGAATATAAATTAATGACCTTACATTGATGAAATATAAATCTCATGATGGGCTCTCTGGATGGAAATTAATGGATGCTGCACTCTGACATGGTTGGTAACATGATTGATCTACACTATCACACATAAGGAAATATATAATTTTGAAACAGAAAATTATGGGAGATATGAAATGAATGACCTCACCATACTTGATGACATATAATGACATTTTTGGATACATGACAATGGAGAAGCTATTAATGACCTTGTGTTGTCCTAATCACCTTCTGCACTAAAAATTTCAAACATTCATAAAGAAAATTATTTTTTTGACATCTTGAAGACATAATTTCAAAATTGCTCCTTCACCATATTAAAGAGGACCCCTTCCTCTTTCCAACGAGCCCTCATATGCCCAAAAAATCCATGTGGTTAGAAAGATATTGATTTTTGAAGTTGTGCAATATTTTTTTTTTGAGCCGACGTGTCCTAACTCCCAATGTCAGCCTACGTTAGTGAAGTGTCTCCTCACACAAAATAAGTATAAATAAATGTCTTATATTCTCTTTTTAGTCATCCAATTTGGTGAAAATCACAGAAAATCAGAGATAAAAGCTACATAATAGCAAGGAGGCCGAGCTGACATAAGAGAAGACTGTTTGGGAAATTTTTTGTTATGGTTTTTGGGTCTTGAACACAAGTTTCTAGCCACTAATTCAGTCAAGAATTCATCTGAGATAATGGCATATCCAAAGTAAAACAACTAAAGAGAAAATGAGTTTCTGGTGGACGCCTGAAGAATTTAACTCAAACTATCTATGGTTTGGACCATAATAAAATATGTGGACACATATCATATATAAAAGCTTAGACCTCCAGTAAACTTGGCACTTGTTAAACTCAGTTTGTGGGTGTGCAGACCTTGAAAAAAACAACCTGTGACAAGTCTCTCCAGGAAGGAAAACCACCAATGACGAAGAAAAGTCTCATTTTTGAAAGAAACTCGGACCCGTAACTTATCTCTTGGACCAACATTTGACTTTAGTCTTGGTCCTGTAGTAGCTAGTGGAGGAATAAAAATTACAATCACCCGTGGTGACATAATTGTTGGGGAAGATCATTAAAAGCTCGATTCTATGTCATTATTGGACATACATAACAATTTGGAAACCTTGAGGAAAACTGCCTAAGATACCTCAGGCCTGTAGCTTACCTTTTTTGTGGACAGTCCCATGACTTCACCAATTGGATTGGATTTGTGGGCATTTCCAAAGAAAAATGACAGAATTTTAGACAATTTGTGTTGAGTTGCCTTTGTGACACTTTGGAGCATCTTTAGAAGTATTGTTGAAGCAAAATTAACATCACAAATTGAAGAATATTTTGAAATTGAGAGCAGTATATTAGGCATATTTTGGTGCAGAATTATTGGTAGAATTGATATACATCTTGAAGCAGATTTAGAGTTGTCTTGAGATATTATTGAAGACATCTTGAAGCACCTATTGAAGAAATTGTGAAGAAATACCTTGTTGGGAAAGTAAAGTGAAGACTCTCTTGAGAAGTTCTTGAAGAAGTTTAGAGCAGGTGTAGAACTTGGGCTACCTATTGAAGACATCTTGAAGGCACCCCTAGAGATCATGATACATCGCTGATGTCATGATGAAGTAACCTTGGAGATATTTGTTTGGGTACGATGAAGAGTAGTGGTGATTCCTTCTAAAAATAAAAGGATGTCATTGATGATGTGATGTGGAGACTACATTTGATTGGGCTTGTTGAAGAAGACATTGGGAGCCGTGAAGGATAACCAAACATATTTTGAAGAAGTGAAGCGAGGGTTAGAGCCCAAGAGGTTGGAGCCTCATAGTGACAAGGTCAGTGCCTTGGATGATAGGGTTGGAGCCATAGAGGATTGGAGTCCTCAAGAAACTAGGTTGGAGCCTGTACTAGAGATAAGGTTGGAGCCTTAGAGGATTGGAGCCCTCAAGAAACTAGGTTGGAGCCTGTACCAGAGATAGGGTTTGAGCCCTAGAGGTTGGTGCCTCAAATTGACAAGGTTGGAGCCTTGGAAATACCAAGTCGGTGCTTGGCACAATATAGGTTGGAGCCTGGAAGATTGGAGTCTTCATTTAGGGTTGGAGCCCTATATCATTATTGTGCTTTACTTATTGTAAATAAGAAATTTATAAAAGTATCTATTCCATCATTGTTCATTTTGTGTTCAAAATATAAGTGATCTAACTAGTAAAATTAACAATTGAAAATAAATACCGATTCACCCCCCTCTCAGTATTTACAACAATCGGAATTAGAGCCAGTACCTTCACTCAAAGTTTAACAACTTGAAGGTTGATCCTTAGAACATAAATGGCAAAGCTAAGGAAGAAAGTCCCCAATCCTCCTAAATATGTGTCTTACTCAACCATAGAAATTAAAGTCAATCAATTTTCGAAGGTTCTATTGTTCAATGGAAACTTTGATATATGGGAGGCAAGAATGAGGATTTTATTAAAGACTCAAGGCGTTAAAGTATGGAAATCGGTGATTATTGATAGCATGATGGAAGAAGAATCCAATACAAGAGCAACAAAGGCAATTTTGGATGGGCTACCAAACTCTATGAAGGCCAATTTTGGAAAATTTTCGTCAGCAAAAGTCATATGGGACAAACTTCATGATATTCACTCAAAAGGAGCGTTGACAATGATATCTAGTAAAGAATATGATGGAAAACAAGAAATAAGTCTAGAATCCATCAAGGAAGCTGAAGATAAGATAGATGAAAACAAGGCTAAAGAAAACCTAGAAGATGAAGAGAACAAATAATACTTTGAAGAAGATCTCCTGAATAAACTTATGGATTCCATGGAAGATATTAACAGGTTGGAAAAGGAAAATGAGGAACTAAAGAAGAAAGCGCAATCTGGTGACCAAAATAAGACAAGGAAGGAAGTTGACCTTATCAAGCTTCAAGTTCAAGAAAGAGATGAAGAGCTCACCAAAATTAGGGAGGAATTTCATCAAAACAAAAGAAAGCATCATGAAGAACTCATATCTATGACAAATCAATTGGATAAGGAAAATAAAAGGGAAGAACTTTGTCAAGACACCTTGAACAAAGACTTAAAAGCTTTAACAATCTTGAAGCAGATATTGGTCAATACAAGGAAGAAATATCTTCTCTTAGATCTCAACTAGAAGAAGCAAGGAAACAAGCACAAGGGGCCAAGAAGGTGATGGAAACTTTGGAATTCATAGAAGGACAAGTTGATGAAGTAGAAAAAGAGAGAAACACCATGATATGCCAACTAGAAGAAAAGGATGAAGAAATCTTTAAACTAAAATTAGACATCAATTTTCTCAAGGAACAATCATGTGAAGCAACCAAGATGAAGTAAGAAATGGAGATCGATCTATCAAAGAAGGATGAAGAATGCATGAAAATGAAAGAAGAAATTGATATCCTTAAAAAGGAAGTTGATCATCTGAACAAAAGCCTAAAGAGCTCCCAAACCCTAGATGACATCTTGAGTCATCAAAGATCTCCTCTTGATAAATTGGGTCTTGGTTATGCAGGTGAATCTTCAAACAAGAATGATGCAATCCCTAATGCTTCAAACAATAAGGATGTGGAAAAGCTTGGAAGAAATATTGATGCCCCAAGTTCCAACAAAGGCAAGAAGAAGAGTCAAGATGACATTGGAAGAAACCCTAGTCCAAGAAGATATGCTGATGGTGTCAAGAATGCTAGAGGCAATAAATTTGAGCAAAGGATCCCAAGAAATAATTATTTAATAAGTACATCAAGGAAATCTCCATCCTCCAGGGAAAAAAGTATATTTTTTGGTTTTTTTATTCTTGTACAAATTATGGGCACATGGCAAAATATTGTAGAGCATATCAAAAATACAAATATAATGGTCTTTGTCAATCTTCTAGAAGAAATTTTCAAAAAGAAGTCACGATCTCTCATTCATGAACAAGATGGATTGCTTCAATTGCCATAACATTGGACATATGGCTCGTGATTGTAACTTGACTTGGGTCCCTAAACAAGCTAAAATCATGACAACCAAGCCAGAAAAGAAAGTTACACAAGTATGGAGAAGGAAGAAAATTGCATCGGAAAGTCTCTTAGACACTCAAGACAATAACACATGTTGTTGATTTGATGATGACATCCTTGGAAGATATGATATTCCAAGTTTTGATGATGAGACTCTGCCAAAAAGGATTCTATGCATACTGTTAGGGGAGCTTGTGATGCTATCCGTGAAGAAATCCTTGATGAGTCACACATGGAAAATATTGATAGATCATATCTTGGGAGTAACTCCATTGAAGTAAATCATGAAATTGTGAAGATGTCTTCAGCTTAATCACCAGGCAACAATATTTATTTTTTGAGAAAAAAAGAGAGCTAGAGGAGTTTATTCAAGTAGGGAGAGTTGGTTCATCACATGAAGAAATGTAAACACATATATTATGAACCACATTGCCAAAAGGAAAAGCACCATGACAGGGGGAGAAACATACCTATTAAGAACTAATATTGATGAAGAAAATATGATGAAAAGAAGCAGCTTGATAGAGGGAGTACTTGGGCACCTCGTTTTCCATTGATGTCAAAGGGGGAGAAAATTTTGGAAGGGAAAGAATATTTCCATCAATGACAAAGGGGGAGATTGTTAATCAAGGTTGTCGTTGATGTCAATATTGCATTGTTCTTGATGGAAAATTATTATGATGTGTGATGTTGCCTAAATGTCCATTGATCATAATACCCTAATGATGATGTCCTTGAACTAACCATGAATATGCCCTAGATCCTGGATGATGTCCTTACCCTTAATAAGGAAGTCTAAAGATGCTATTTCAATCATGTGCCTATGATTGATGCTCATAGTGATCTAGCCTTTAAGTGCAAATCATGTATCTAATATACAAGCCCTTGATGACATATGGAGGACTATACATGAATGAACTTACATTGATGAAATATAAATCTCATAATGGGCTCTCTGGATGAAAATTAATGGATGCTGCACTATGACATGGTTGGTAACATGATTGATGCAACACTATCACACATAAAAAAATACATAATAATGACATCCAAAATTATGGGAGATATGACATGAATGACCTCACCATAATTGATGACATATAATGACATTTTTGGATACATGACAATGGAGAAGCCATTAATGAACTCTTGCTGTCCTAATCACCTTCTGCACTAAAAATTCCAAACAGTCATAAAGAAAATGATTTTTGACATCTCAAAGACATCATTTCAAAATTTCTCCTTCACCATCTTAAAGAGGACTCCTTCCTCTTTCCATTGAGCCCTCATATGCCCTAAAACTCCCAGTGGTTAGAAATATATTGATTTTTGAAGTTGCGCAATAATTTTTTTTTGAACCGACTTGTCCTAGCTCCCAATGTCAGCCTGTCTTATTGACGTGTCTCCTCACGCAAAACCAGTATAAATACATGTCGTGTATTCTCATTTTAGTCATCCAATTCGGTGGAAATCACAGAAAATCAGAGAGAAAAGCTACAGAACAATAAGGAGGCCGAGATGACATAAAATAAGACTGTATGGGAGATTTTTTGTTATGGTTTTTGGGTCTTGAACACAAGTTTCTAGCCACTAATTTAGTCAAGAATTCATCTGAGATAATTGAAGATCCAAAGTAGAAAAATGAAAGAGAAAATGATTTTCTAGTGGATGTCTGAAGAATTTAACTCAAACTGTCTGTGGTTTAGACCATACTAATATCTTTGGACATGTATCATCTATGGAAGCTCGGATCTGCAGTAAACTTGGCACTTGTTAAACTCAGTTCGTGGGTGTGCATACCTTGAAAAAAAAACCTGTGACAAGTCTCTTCAGGAAGGAAAACCACCAGTGACGAAGAACAGTCTCATTTTTGGAAGAAACTTGGACCCGTAGCTTATCTCTTGGACCAACATTTGACTTTAGTCTCGGTCCTATAACATCTAGTGGATGAATAACAATTACAATCACCCGTGGTCACAGAATTGTTGGGGAAGCTCATTAAAATCTTGATTAAGTGTCATTCTTGGTCATACATCACAATTTGGAAACCTTGAGGACAAATTCCTAAGATAACTCATACTTGTAGCTTACCTTTGTTGTGGACAGTCCCTTGAATTCACCAACTGGATTGGATTTGTGGGCATTGCCAAAGAACAATGACAGACTTTTCAGCAATTTGTGTTGAGCTGACTTTGTGAAACTTTGGAGCATCTTTAGAAGTATTGTTGAAGCAACATTAACATCACATATTGAAGAATATTTTGACATTGAGAGCAGTATATTGAGCATAGTTTGGTGCCGACTTCTTGGTAGAATTGATATATATCTTGAAGCAGATTTGGAGTTGTCTTCATATATTCTTGAAGACATCTTGAAGCACCTATTGAAGAACTTGTGAATAAATACCTTGTTGGGAAAGTAAAGTGAAGACTCCCTTGAGAAGTTCTTGAAGAATTCCTTGAAGAAGTTTAGAGCAGGTGCAGAACTTGGGCTACCTATTGAAGACATCTTGAAGGCACCCCTAGAGATCATGATACATCGCTGATGTCATCATGAAGTAACCTTTGAGATATTTGTTTGGGTACGATGAAGAGTAGTGGTGACGCCTTCTAAAATAAAAGGCTGTCATTGATGATGTGATGTGGAGACTATGTTTGATTGGGCTCGTTGAAGAAGAAATTGGGAGCCGTGAGGAATAACCAAAAATATTTTGACGAAGTGAAGCTGAGGGTTGGAGCCTAAGAGGTTTGAGCCTCATAGTGACAAGGCCGGTGCCTTGGAAGATAGGGTTGGAGCCCTAGAGGTTGGTGTCTCAAATTGACAAGGTTGGAGCCTTGGAAAGACCAAGTCGGTGCTTGGCACAGTACAAGTTGGAGCCAGGAAAATTGGAGTCTTCATCTAGGGTTGGAGCCCTATATCGTTATTGTACTTTACTTATTATAAAGAAGAAATTTATAAAAGTATCTATTCCATCCTTGTTCATTTTGTGTTCTAAATATAAGTGATCTAACTAGTAAAATTAACAATTGAAAAGAAATACCGATTCACCCCGCTCTCAGTATTTTCAACAGTTGGTCTTATGCTATTTCAGCTGTAGTCCCATTGTATTTTCAAATGATATTGTTTCCCCAAAAAGGGAGAATTGTAAAATTAGACCAACTATATTACTATACTTCGGACCCTGCCTCTACAAGTAGCATACCTTTTGTTGGAAAGTGAGTTACTCCATATGAAGATGTTGGGGTAGGTTTGCTCAAAAATTCATCTCTAATGGGAAATTTTGCTATACCTCCACCAATTTTTCCTCATAATGTTTCCCATGTCAACATGATTACATCAAGCACATTTACATCACGTGATCCTTAGATTGTGTCTTCAGAGTTTGAGTTGGCCATGTACAATAGTGAGATGCCTTTAAGCCTATTTGAATTAGCTTACCAGGCAGTTCAATCACTTTCCAACCCATCATCAACGGAAATTTATCAAGTGAATGTGATCCGTGATGAGTATTATTGTTTTTCACGTTTAACACCAATATCATTTCCTGATCCTTTCGATAAAACGTTTCCAACTAATGAGAGTATTATGGAAGTCATGAATTTGGATGAATTTCCATGGAACGATCATCATCATCGTTCATCCTTTATTCTTGATCTTGATAAAATTGAGAATGATTTTTCATCCATTTTTTCAACTAATATTGTCAATAGTCCTCAAAGTCCTAGGTTAATCCTTCATTCACATTCAGAAATGAAATTATGAAACATATATTCAACGGTACCAATTGATATTTCAGTTAAACCTAGAGTTACTGAAAACATTCATATAGGCGCTTCGTGCTCCCTTGATGAAATCAAAACATATAAGGCCCTATTTCAGGAATTCCGCGACATTTTTTCCTCGTCCTCTGAGGAAATGCCAGGAATCGATCCGAGTATTTTGATTCATGAAATTAAGACATACCAGGATGCTAAACTTGTCAGACAAATATTATGTCGAGTTCATCCGTGGAAAAGTTGCCGCTATGAAGGCTGAGGTTGAAAGATTAATCAGAGTAGGTTTCATTTACCTTGTTCCCTTAACTGATTTGGTATCCAATATTGTTCAAGTGAACAAGAAAAACGAGACTATTCGAGTATGTATTGATTATAGGGACATCAATAAAGTTTGTCCAAAGGAAAATTACCCTACCCCTTAGATCAACCAAATTTTCGACGATTGTGCTAGAAACAAAATCTTTTCATTTATGGATGGATTTTATACGTATAATCAGATAAACATACTTCCTGCCAATCATCCAAAAACTGCGGTCATTTGTCCATGGGGAACCATTGCCTATCACAAACTACTGTTTGGATTGAAGAGCGTTGGCACAACATTTTAAAGGGCCATGTATTATGCATTTCACAATATCAAGAATATTGTGCAAGCCTATCTAGATGACTGACCAACTCATTCATTAAGACGACAAGATCACCCTATTCATTTGAAAGCTATTTTCATCCGATGTAGGAATTACAATATTCGTTTGAATCCACATAAGTGCGTATTTTGGGTACAATTGAGACGATTATTGGGATTTTTCGTTTCAAAGGAAGGCATTCGTGTCGATCCACTTAAGGTTGAGGCCATTGTTAATCTGCCTCCTCCTTCCAATCTTCACCAACTCCAAAGTTTGCAAGGGAAATAATTTTTTTTTATGTAGATTTATTCTTAACTATGCTGAGCTAAATAAAGGTTTTACTCGACTTTTTAAAAAGGGAATTCCATTAATTTGGGACGAGCTAGCTAAAAAATGCACTGACCCATGCACCGTTACTACATCCGCCTGATTATCATCGAGATTTATTTTTGTATTTAGCTGCATCCAATGCCACCATTGGCATGGTGTTAGTTCAGGAAGATCAATCTGACACTGAACATGTGATCTACTATTTGAGTAGGGATCTCACAACCACCGAAATCAAATATGCACATGTGAAAAAATTTGCCTTGGCAGTGGTTCAAGTTGTCCAATGTTTTCGTCATTACATACTTCTATGCAAAACAACTGTGATCTCCGATTGCAACACTATGATGTACATTTTGACTAAACAATTTCTAGGGGGGAAATACTCTAAATGGATTGTTATCTTGCAAGAGTTTGATTTGGAATTCGAAAGATATAAATATAAGAAGTCATTGGTATTTGTTGAATTATTATGTGACTTTCCCTATACTGAATCTGAAACCGTGGTAGAGGATCATCTTCCTGGTGAATCCATGTTTCTTATCAGTACTCCTGGTCCTTGGTATGGATATATCATTATATATCTTCAAAATCAAACTTTTCGGCCCAACTTGTCACAAACTGATTATCGTAGAATCTAGTACCAATCCCAGCAATATACTATTGTTGGTGATACTCTCTATTCTCGTGGTGTTGATTCTGTCTTTCGACATTGTTTAATGCATAAAGAAGCTGAGAATTCAATAAATGACTGCAATTCTGGAGCATGTGGTGGTCATATGTCATGGTTTGCCATTGCCGAAAAGATATTGCACGCTGGCTATTTCTGGTCGTAACTTTTTAAATATTGCATAACCTTGGTTAAAAAGTGCCATAATTGCCAATTTTTCGATCGTAAGATGCGTGTTCCTCCAACTTCTCTTCACCCAATCATAGCTTTCGGTCCATTCGCTAAATGGGGCATTGATTTTTTTACATGTAATCCTCACTCGGCCGGGGGGCATGGGTATATTATTCTCGTAATAGATTATTTTATGAAATGGGCCAAGGCGATGCCTACATTGAAGAATGACGGTGAAATCACAACTATTTTCATATTCAATCATGTGATTTATAGGTTCTACATACCACAAGCCATCATTACGGACCATGGTAGCCACTTTCGAAATTTTATGATGACGAAGATTTTTGCTCAGCTTGGCCTTCGCCATGAGAGCTCTACTCCTTATTATCCTCAAGCGAATGACCAAGTTGAAGTTGAAATAAAATTTTGACCAATATGATCAAACAAATCATCGACATTCATAAACATAACTAGCATACGATGATTTTTTCAGCCTTGTGGACATACAGTACCTTTGCGAAAACATCGACTCGTATTAATCCCTTCCAACTTGTTTACGGTTTGGAGGTAGTTTTTTCGATTGAGTGTGAAATTCCATCATTAAAACTAGCCATTGAGTTGTTACCATCTACCTCTGTAGAGGAAGAAATTTTTTTATACTTATCACAACTAGATGAAACTCGTTGTAACACTACACTAGCTAGCGAGGCTCATAAGAAACATGCTAAGGCTCAGTGCGAGCGAAACATTAATCCTCACATTTATTTGGAAGATGTTCTAGTATTGGTATATGATCAAGCACATGATAAACTAGGCACTGGTAAATTCGAACCTATGTTGCGTGTTCCTTACATTGTCAAACATGTACTAGCTAAACCTGGGCCTATGGATTAGTTGATTATGACGATGTCTCTTTAGGAGAGCCCATAAATGGTTTCTACTTGAAGAGATATTATGTGTGATTTATCTTGTCGATACTTTTTGTACATTACTTATAGTTTTATAAGTGTGTGCTGTAGATTTTTATTTTTATTTTTTATTTTATTTTTTTTAGCGTTTTCCTACTACATTTCTTGATTATCTTGAATTAATCTTGATTTGCAGATGTCGACTTTCCCACAAACTTACATTGGCATTTTTTATGGTGCTAGTCATAGTACTCAGAATTTATCGTCCGTAGCTTGGGTCATCTATTCAACCACTGATCAGTTAGCTTCTATTCATGGGGTATGCTTCGGTCGAACAATGAACAACATAACATAATGTAGTGTAATCATTGAACTATTATCTGATGCCATTGCATTTGGCATTCGAATTTTGTTCGTTAGGTTAGATTCACAACTCATTGTATTACATTTAAATGACGTCTATACAATTAGAATACCATCAATGTTAAGAATTTTTTTACGAAACCATATCTCGGAAAGATAGTTTGATTATATTGAATATCAACACATTTCAAGAATTTTAAACACATTAGCTGATGCATTGGCCAACCGCGTGTTAAATATACATTTTCAACATTTGTAAATAAAACAATATTCATCTGTATTGAACAAGATACATCAGAGAATAAAAGTAGTTCTCATTAGGTAAAATAATATGTAGAGAGCGTGTTACAAAAATGTCATCCAAAGACATAAGGCTTCGAGGGATTTATTATCCGAATTTGTTGATACAAAAATCAAAATTTAGCCCTAAAATACTATCAACTATCCATGATGATGATCATGGTTGCAAACTATAGTGCGGGCCACTCGGTGCAACAGTTGCTTTATTGGTCCTGGAACCCCAATCACATGCCTTTGGTACCAGAGAGGCAAGTCATCAGTTCCAGTCTCTCGGATATCTATACTAAGCCTCTCCAAGTTGTGCTCCAACATGGTCAAAGCCTCTGTTGCATCTGAATGTGATACTACAACTACTATAGGTTCTCCTCCTCGGTTTTCAAATCGCCATAGAACTGCTGGTCGAGATGGGCCCACATCTGCATTAGCATTTCGATAACTAACATCGGATATTAAAAAAAAAAAAAAAATTTAAAAAACATCAAAACATCAAAATGAGAATTTTTTTACCTAAATTCCCCCACTACTTTCCAGCTGGGAGTGGTATATATGAATCACTCCTGCAGTCAATCCCCACATATGGGAAGTCCTCAATCATGAAAATTTGGTTTCTTAGCCACAAAAAAACTGAGGAGTATATCTCACGATCGGGCCGCCATCGCCACCATGGTGAGGCATCAACGAAACCCACCGCAACATACATGGATCTTTAGGTCCGAGATCATCAACGAGAATTTGTTGTGGGATGAGGAGTGGAATCCTCTTTAGGGAAAATTAAATAAGGATGGTGCCATAATTGAATTTCTTCAGTTTCCCATCCTTTGTTCTAGTAAGTTGTCCTTTCATATTGGAAGCCACTCCTTCACACAAGTTGTAAATGGTGGATTGCGAACACTCAACAATGATCTGCATCTGGGCCTTTGTGGCCACGTGAGGTGTTGCACTTCCACACAGTTTGGTGACTGTGAAAGCGATAGTACTCAAATCAAGCCGCTGGATGGTTTTGATATCTATTTGGCCATCCTTAAGCATTGTATTAGCAACACAATATCGCCTTAGGTATGAAGCAATAGTTTCCCCACTTGGTCTCTGGCCAAATAGAGAAATTTCACGTCCTCTACGGGGCAACCCAATAAAAAAGTACATGTCATCGACATCAATGGTAAGACGGTGATCCCCTATGATAAAACAATGTTCTTGGATATCCCATGCCCTCACCAATCATGTCATGAGCTCTAAATGAGCTTTCATTCCTAGAATGGTCCAAAATTTGTAGATACCACAGTTATTTAGAGCTTGCAAAGTTGTTGGGTCATCAATAGCTTTTGCATAATGAGTTTCATGTTCTCTCTCTCTCCACTCCAACATGGCTGCTAAAAAGTACTGAAATTGACAATTTAGGAGTGTTAGAACATTGATTAAGACAAATTTGTGACTTTTGGGGTGTGTTTATATTTATTTTTGAAATCCCTCAATTCCTTGAGTGTTTTTTATCTACAAAAAAAGCGCATTTGTGCTGTTTCTAAGTAGAAAAACCATGCAAATCGTGTGTTTCAATGTGAAAAAAATTTCCGGTATGCGCGATCCTAATGAAGGAAAAATGCGCCCATCCGTGGGAGGTTTTTTAAATTACAACACCCCCAAAAAATAAAACCAAAGCTTAAAAACAATTAAATGGATGAAAAGAAAGATATGGAAGATATTTATTGCTTGGTGAAAAAAATTCATGGATTGGTCCATTGGTTTTCCTGGAATCAACCTATATGAAGTTTCGTGGTAAAAACCCTCTTTCTGCTCTCAACTTGGTTAAAAACTAAAATGGTAAAAAATGAATTACTTTTTCAACTTTTATAAGTTTTTTGGTCAATAAAATATTATTTTTTATGCCTTTAACCTTTTAAAAGTCAAATTTTGATGTTTTTGACCATGATTTTGAGTAGTTATGACGATTTATCAAGTGTTATGTGCAGAAAACAGGTAACAATGTAAAAACGGATCATTTTGACTATGAGTAAACTTTTATCACTTTTTAGGTCTTGAAAAATACGAAAATGCGAAACCTTCAAGTTTTCTTCTAATCCATTTTCAGACTCTCTAAACATGAAAATATTGTTGAGTACTTGAATATTCAAACTCATAAAAATAAATGAACAATCGTCTATTCAGTATAAGTTTACCCCTTTTACAGACTGCATTAGACTATTTACGAAAAATGTATACGTTGACTAAGCATGGTTAATAAAGTTCTCTCCTGCATCATTTTATTCTTTTTTGGGCTTGAGGGACTAAATTTACGAAAAAAAACATTTGGAGTTTACTTACGTTTTTCTTGTGACTCCCTAAAAATGAAAAACACCGAGTTTTACTTTCTCCGGGCTTGTTAAAAATCTACGCTGAAAGAACTGAATGAGTTTTCTTTTCATGTATTTTCAAACTCCTTAAACGTGAAAGCGACATTGATTTAACCCTACATTGGACTCGTAAAACTAAAAAAATGTAGGACTCATAAACCATGATGGGACCGAACCACTCCTTCATAGGGTTCGTAAAAACTACTTTAGAGGACTCATCCAAAAGATGAGCTTACATGACAATCAAATGTTATCCTCTTCAAGTTTCAAAAAAATAAGAGGCACTTGCCAGTAATGGTGAGGGGAAATTGGGAAAAGGTATTCATTTTTTCATTCATTTAAAGGCATTACGGTCTCTCTTGAACACGACACTTTGTCACACTTTTTTTCTGGTTGGGTAATCGATTTGTATTACAGTTAATCAAACCTCATTGAAATTCTTCAACTGGTTTTGAGTATTATCATTAAGTCAAATGCTACCAAGTCAATTTCCATGTCACCATGTGTTCAAGAGAATTTCAACCTAAGTTCATGTTCTCTTGAAAATATTAGCCCTCAATTTTGTCGACCATCCTTGAGTCAGTCCTTGAAAAAAAGTTCTCCCAAACTGGACATAAAATTTCGTGCCATAGGCCCTCCTGCAATGGATCACTTCCTATCAAATTTAGCTCACTATCTAGGAAGTTGATCTAGAAACCCTCAGTGCAATAACTTGAAGCCTGCATGCCCTAATGGTAGGTTTCTTGCCTTCGACGACAAATTATCATCATTGACCTTCGATTGAGTGATTCCATGAGTGTTCGACTAGAAATAACCTTATCACGCTTCATAGATTATACTTAGAGTACATTGAGAGACATTGTCATTATTGGTGGTTTCTCTCACACTTGTTAACAGTTCACATAATTGACTAGTAATCAAGTGGTATCTGTTGTGTTCAACTTAAACACATTTTTTCTCATGGTCATATTCGTACTACAGATCGAGAGATGGAGATCAAGACCCTGGATCTAGTTTCATCCATCCAGGCTGCGAGGAGTTATGTATTCATGATTATGTAGACAGATTCATAACATATGGTTGCATCCATACTGTGTCTACTATTGATATGATTCTAGGCTATTTTTGTACTTGTTCATTGAGTTATATTTTCATTGAGTATGGAAATGCCTACCTCAGTGATGATTATATATATTTGCATGGTAATACTTGAATGTTTGGTACAGGTTTCTGACCATTGTCTCTGATCTGTTCTTTGGCATGATAGAGCACTTCAATATTTTAATTACTTTTCCGACTTCACACTTTAAGGCGCAATCTGTTACACATAATTTTATCACCATGAAACTTGATGGTTAAAATGGATCTCTCACCATCCATACACATGTTTCATTGAGCTCTTTGCAAGTAAACCATATATATTCCTTGAAAAAATCATTTATTTTTGGAAAAATGGTTTTTTAACCTATTTAGCATGACTTGTGCACTTTTCCTAGTCGTTTTTTGTGCATGCACAATTTCTTTCATTGAAACCCATGCAGAACTGCGCTTTGTCTTCCATTACAGACTGCACACATGACTTCATGAAAAATAAAAATGAAAAGTAAGTTCTAGAAGCCTTGTTGGGTGAATATATTCCAACTAGAAGTTCCTTGGTAATATCTATTTGAGCCAAACCCCTCTAAACATGGAGCTAATTCCCTTGGATCAAGGAACCCTAATCCCACTATTTATGGATCTCATTAATCTTTTGTGGATTTGAAACCTCCTCCATTTTTTCTATAAATTGAGTAGAGGCTAGAGGGTTAAGGGAGTTCACAAAAGGTAGTCTTATGCTGGTAATTTTTGATTGGGAAGATTATCATCCACAAAGAAGGATTTGAGGCATTTGGGAGGAACCTCATGACATCAAGGCATGGTTGTAAGAATCTTCTTTTATCTCCGAATTAATATATTTGAATCCTTTTTCTCATTGTGTTATCTTATTGGAATAAATAATGGTTTATGCTATTTATGTATTCATTAATGTAATTTCAATTTCTAATCTCCTTGATCAATATATTAAGCCTGTTTTAGATAGTTATATTACATAAGACTTTGATCCATTGTATGTTTTTGTTTGTAGGTCTCATCAAACCATTGAGGAGCTACAACGAGATAGATGAAGGATATTCATCAAGCATTTCACAAAGAGGTAAGGGAAACACTCTCCTTCTCTATTATTAATGATTTAAATGAATTTAGCTTATGGAAAGAGCTATTATTATGTCTATTTTTTTCTAGTTTTCCTTTTGGAATCTAGGGAGATCGCTTCTGTCTGCAGAAGGGATTTGTCCGCATAATAGTAGCTCATATTTAAAGTCAAATTATACCTAAATTCGAGCAAAAAAATGTGATACTATAGAGTTAAAATATTCACCTACTCTGATGGAGGTCTTGAGCCTATCTACTATGCGTTGAAAGGTATCCACTATCTAAAAATTGAGCAATAGATAAGGATATTCACCAAGGTTAAATGCGTAAGGTCCTTTGTTAGAAAATATCAAACCTTGGCTCCCATTTATTAGATATAAAATCACTACACCTTAGTACAAATGAGACTTCAAAAATATTGCAACATCAATGTTTTCTTGAAAGTGGAAATCCAACCAACCACACCCGATGGTGGAAAGGTTAGTGAAATCACGGTAGGAATCTGAACCAGTGATGGGATGTAGGATGAACTAAGATAGGAGGTAGCTCAACACCCTAATATAAAGTACCACATTTTTTCGATCGAAATTGTAATATTTTTATTAGAGATGAAGCGGCCATAAAAATTCATGTCAAGGTTTTTAGGGACAAGACCACTCCTTGAGACATAGTGGTGTCTTCTCTTAATAAAATTCAAGTTTTCTCCTTTGCAAATTTTTAACCTTTCACTATGGATTCACTTGAATTATCATCATTTAAGTTCTTGGCACCACCAATATCAAAGGCTACAATTTCCTTTTCCCTATAGTGAATTTTTGGAAAATAATATATTTGAAAGGTGAAGTATAACTGTTTTGCATTTTTCTTTGTTGGTCGAAATTTGATGATACAATTTTTTGTGAGATCACTATTTTTCCTTCTTTGAAATGAATTTTTGAATGCATAAATGGATTCAAAACCGTGGAACACTACATGGAAACCAGTCTATACAAATTTGACATTCCAACAAATTTTGGTCATATTTTAGGAAAACACACTAGAAAACATATGCTTAAGAAAGCACAAAAACATAGAATTTTTAGAATATTCTCATTTGAAATGGTTTTATATAGCTCTTAAGGAATTTACCTATGGTGCATTGAACTCTAGGGTTGCATACCTACTTCAACGCCCCTTTTTTTATACCCACGAAAGTTAGTTTCTTCACTGGATTTATTCCGACATTGGAGCACCAACTCAAGAATGTTGCTTGAGAAGGTGAGTTCTAGAAATCTGAATTTGTAGGATTGTGTTGGTGATCAACTTTAGAGGCTCCTTTTTCATTTGGCCTTACAGCGTTATCCATGGTGCTTAATGTTGTAATATGTGGCATTTTACCTGTCAAATACAATTCATATTTATAAATACCCATTAAAAAAACAATTCCTAAAAAATATTTGATTATGTGTTTAAAACCATAATCTTGAATAACATCCTGATATTTCACTAAAAAAGGTGAGGGAAAAATGGCCCACATAATGCATGTTAGAGTTTTTTTTCTGCCTAAAGAAGTCATCTGGCCACTGCCTCTTTCCTTGGCCTGCACTTAGCCTCCATTGTTGGGATGTATATAGAAGATTTTATCTCATATTTTCATGATGGTCTTGGTAGGGGGGAGGGGGGTTGTGGCTCTTGAAAATCATGGAGATGTATGTCTATGTAGACACAAGGCTTGTGGTTGGGCCAACAAGATGAAAGTCTACAGGCTTACAATCTATGCAACATTTAATGCCATTGTTTACTCCTTATTTGCGAGATTAGACCCGACTCGAATAGGTGGGAATATGATGGAATGGGTCATTGATGAACCTTGTGATAAGCGATGTTGTTTCACTTGGGGTTCCCCACAATTATACTCTTTTTTTCTTGGATTTTTGTGCACAATATATGGGGAATGTGCCTAACTAGGTTGTATCAAGAACACTGGTGCCAGATTGAAAAGTCATTATGTGCGAATAACACCTCAAGTATGCATGGGTCGCCTTTGACTGATGGATATGCATCCAATAATATTTCATACCCCCAAAATGGGGTTTCTTACACTACTTGTGAGGGTGGTTCAATACTATAGATAAGGGGCAACTTTTTCCCTTCAGATTGTTATTAAAAATGTGTGTGGGGATTCTTTCCTATTTTGGAAAAAATCCTCAAACCTGGTTTTATTGCCTAAAACAAAGTATTGAGTGTAAGTGGGGCAATCATGTTGAGCAACAATGTCTCATATTCAGAGGGAATCAACCATTGTTTTGAATATGAGGTTATGGGGAGAAGAACCCAAAGCCAAGACCAAAAATTAATATGTTTCCTACAAGGATGCAACAAATGGAAATGTCTAAATTTCAGTAGTACATAGGAAGGTTAATACACCTTCAAATTCGAGCCAAAATTCTCTAGGACCCTACATAGTCGATAAATTGGAGCAGGCCCCAAGAATCGAGATTAAAAACTCGAAGGTAACTTTTTCTTTTTCTGCTCTTTAGTCTAAGGCTATTATTTGCAGATTCAATGGCTTTTGGCCTAAAACTGAGGCTTTATCTCATTCGGTACTCACCTCTTGGACACCATAATGTGACTTTTTTTTTTTATGCTATAAAGGATATTTTATGGTCCAATTTAAAACTCAAAAGGATCTGGATTATGTCCAAAATATAGGCCCATGGTTTTGAGGTGGAGCTGGGTTATCTATCACTCCATGGTTACTGGGTTTTGATGCCACATATATGGTGGTCAAAACCATCCCAGTTTGGATAAGGCTTATGAACCTTCCACTTCCTTTCCGGAATCACAAAGACATAGGAAATACATTAGACCTCTTTAAAAAAATGGATTTGGAGAGAACATAGAATGGCCTCTTCACCTTTACAATAATATTTGTGGAGATAAACCTAAGTTTAATTTAGCCCACATCAAATGATGTACAATCTACCTTATATTGTTTATGACAATTATTTGATATGTGATGTAAGGATAGTGAGTTCCCACATGCTGTTAACTATTTTGGGTCAGGTCCCAATGAACGAAGAATGAATCCTCAAAGTGGAATTTATTTGACATAGTATAACATGTGATAAGATAAACTCTACATGAAGCAACCTAGAAATGTAGGAAAGGGCGTAATAGGGATCTTACCCAAGTATACTCCACCAAGCATCTTCTATAAAAACATAGACATTAAAGGTTGCCTTGCTACATTATCCATGGTAGCTTTTTCCTTGTAGTGGGATGAGTTCAAGGGCCTCCACATGCCAGGTGATACTAAGAAACACTTGTGTTGCAACCATTTTAAGAGTTGAATGGTGAGATGGCTTGATGAAACAACAAACAATGTTTAGACTATCCATACATCTACTTAGTGTTCATCTCAAATAATAATTCAAGTACATCTTCATTATAGTAAGACAAGCACAACAAATTTAGTGGGAGAAAAAGGAGAAAGAAAAATTAGTTTAATGGGTTTTTTAGAACAAACATTCTTGCTTGTTGGTACCTTGGGGGATCCTCAAATTAGTTGTGTTTTCCAGGCTCTAAACAACAATGCACTGCCATGTGTTAACAATGCACACTTGCTCTAACCTTATTGTATCACCCTTGCATAATGTCAAATGTGTTTTTTTTCATCTACGTGTTAATCCTTGTAATCTAATATACAACTTTATCCCCTTCATAGATACACATTTGGAGTTCATCATTAAAGATAAAGAGGCTAAAATGATGAGGGGATGTTATGGATGATTTTATGCTTAGATTTGAAACATTTTCATAATAGTGAGAGGAGTCAAGAATCATCACTTTGTACCTCATCATATGTAGTTTAAATTACAAAGTGACAGTCATTTGGAATAATGTGTGCTTTCTACATTACCATTATCTCTCATATAAAATGCTTGAATCTCATGATTCGAAATATGAAATTTGCAAGTCTCTTCAAATGAGTGCCCCCCACCCCCACACACAATGAATATTTGATAATTCAAGGTAGAGTTTCAACATTCTAACTTTATTCTTACTTTATGGAAAAACTACTCTAGCCCAAAAACTGCTATTTCTGTGCAAAAAAATGGAAAAAACACCCCGAAAATGAAGTGTTGAAGCTGCATCAATCTCCTTTTCTTTTAGCAATGGCAGAAAAAACCAATTTTTGTGTGCAATACACATGGAAAAACATACCAAAAATAAATGCTGTTGATGCTACATCAACACTTATTATTTGAGCGGGAGAGGATGGTCAAAATTCCATTTTTTTTAACAATGACATTACAAACTAAAATTTGTTTGAAATAACCCTGAAAAACACTCTGAAATCGAAAAGTGTTGATGTTGCATCAAAGTTTTTTGTTGTTGTTAGAATTCCAACATTTTTTAGCAATGTCATTAAAAATAAAATACCATGACTTCAAAAAACCTTAAAATTCCAATAGTTTTCGATGATAGCATTAAAGATAAAATATCACGACTCTAAAAAGCCTAAAGATTCCAACAATTTTCAACCATGGCGTTGAAGATAAATATCATGACTTTGAAAAACATTAAAATTTTGACTTTTTTCAACTATGGTATTAAAAGTAAAATAGACCGTGCAAAGGGAACACCGGAGGCGCACGCAAGCTGACAAAAATCAAGTTGACAAGCTGACAGAGTTGACAAGCTGACAGAGATGATAAATTTCAAATTTCTATTGGTTGGAGGGACAAAAACATGTCAAAATCTCATTGGTAGGAAGGGCGATATTCAAGCTCTCTTATTGGCTGGGGTGAACAGTGTTTGCCCACCCAAAGCCAACAAAGAGAACGCCTTCGGTGTAAATATCATGACTCTGAAAAACCTTAAAATTTTGAAAATTTTCAACCATTTACTTAAAACCACCAAATATCATGACTAAAAAATTAATATGTAAATCAAAGAGTCATTATACCATTTTTTTTAAATGCTAAAAGTATAGCCCTTTAAAATCTTAACCTAAGACAATGTGACCAATTGCAAGCAAAATTTAAAGATCAACCATCATATTGACACAAAATGGGAGTGGAGTTGACCCATTGCTGTGAAAACTTAAAAATCAACTACGAAATTGACACATTGGGACAATCTTGATTCATTGTAATGAAAACTTAAAAATCTCCTAACAAATTGGTACATGCTTGATTCTATTTGCTAGTCAAGCATCCACACAAGAGAAAAAAGAAAAGAAAGAAAGTAACTTATAAAAGAAATAAAAATCAAACCTATAAAAAAATAAAAAATAAGAGAAATTCAAAAAATAAAAAATAAAAATTATAAAGATAAAAAAAAAATCTCACTTAATTTTTTTTTAAAGAAAAATAACAATTATAAAAAAGAAACATTAACAACACGAATTAATTAATAAAAAACAAATTAAAAAACAAATAACATATAAAAAAATATTAAAAAATAAATAAATTAAACTAATTAAAATTAAAAAAAAATCACCCTTGGTGCCTCCTAATCGTTTTTGAAAATCGACCAAGGGTTGTGTTGGCACACACTCCTCATCGATTCTTCGAATCGATGGAGAGCCCTACTCGAGCGCCAAGGTCGCGAGAAACACTGATGGAGCAGGACGACAACACTCCACCAACCCTACCCACGACCCTTAGTGCCTAGGTAGGTCTCCTCATCAATTACCATAATCAATGATTTTTGTTAACAATTTTTATTTTTTATTATTTTTTTAATGTTTATTTAAAAAAAAATTATAATAAGTTAATATTTTTATTTTTAATTTTTTTTATAAGTATATTTATTATAATTAATAATTTAAATTTGTGTGGTATTTTTATTTATTTATTTTTTAGATATTTTTATTTATTTATTTTCAATTTTTACACTAAAGGTGTTCCTATGATGAATTTGGCTCGACAAATCCAACCAATCAAAGAAGTTCTTTTTGGTTTTCTTTCCTTAAAAAACTTCTGACCACGTGGAAAACTACAATGATTAGATTTTGATTTTTGACATTAATCCATCGAATTGCTAAAAATTTCAAACACCTAATAAAATAAACTTCTAAAACCCTCACATAATGTTTTGAAACTTTAATTTTGAAGATGATAGTAAAGAAGATTGATTTTAAATTTTAATTAGAATTAATAGTGATTCAAGTGGGAATTTTAAGCGTGAGGCTTTCTTATTTTTCCATTATACATGATGTACATTTATAGTACAATGGTGTGACTCTTGGTTTCACATTCCAAGGTCATTTGGACTCCATTGTGACTTTTCGCATTCCACACCTACCCATAGAGGATTAGGTGTTCCAACATCCCCCCTTAATTCGAAGGGGTATGTGTGAGTCCAAGAAAAGAGTTGTAATACAAATCTGCAAAGTATGCATGGCAGCACTTGGGCTGAATCAACTCTCTGAAATGTTGGAAAAAAGAGGTGGTTTAAGGATGACCACCAACACTGGAACGCAATTTTTAAATATAATAGGTTTTAAAAATTTAATTTTGAAGATGATAAGAAATAGTTTATTTTGATTAATGTAAAGAAGAATTGTAATATTTTTACAATAAAAATGATTTTTTATTAATTATGTTTATAAATCTGGTAGTTTAAAAATGTCACAATTTTGCCTCGAAAACAATGGAAATTCTAGTAGTATTTTGAAAAAATTGGGTAGATTTGTTTGAAAATCTAGGTTACAATTGTCAAGCAGCATGATTTTTGGCGCCTCGAAAGGTTTTTGATGGCGCTGAATCCATTTCCACCATTAAAAAAAACCACTCTCAAAATTATGTTTTTTGAATTTGTTTTCACCGTATTTCAGCGATAATTTCACCATTTGGGCGAAATTGTGGCCTTAGTAGACAATATCTTTATAAATTATATCTCAATTTGACAAATTGTATTATATAAATTATATCTCAATTTGAGAACATTTGTCATAATATTAACATCTTAACTTCTTAATTCATTGAAGTTATTTGAATATTAATTTACAACCTTAATATTAAAACACTTACGCTATAGTAATCTTGAAACACTTTTATTGATATTTTTTCAATAATTTTTTTTTAATAAATTTAATTAATTTCTTTCCTTTATGATTTAATCAACTAATTTAATTTTAATTTACATTAATCACTATCATAATATAATTTTAATAAATAGCCCCAAATTAACTCATAGAGTTCTTGTTGTTAAATTGAATTTTCCATTAAGAAGTCATGTGTTCAATTCTCTCCACACTCTCGGGGTTAGGCTCTAATTAAGTTCATCTCAGAGGTTGTTAAAATATTTATATTTATAATATAAAATATTTATATTTATATTATAAAATATTTATGAGCCTACTCCTTGAGCCTAAATCAAAGCAGACTAAACATGTCATTTCAGGGAATTGAACACAAGTGGTGAGGGATTTAACTACCCACCTCAACCACTCAGTCTACACTTATTTGACATATTTAATTTATATAATAATAATTATTAAATATTTGTCCTGATATGAAGTATTGTGTCAAATAGGAGATCCAAGGTTCAAATCCCCTCAAAGTAACCCACTCTACAAAGATGAGGACTCTTGTAGGCCTAAGAGGTATAGTGGTAGCAAATGGAATCAACCCCTTGTCACACACGTCAATTCTCGTACCAAAAAAAGAAAACATTAATTATTTTTTTAACATAAAATACTATAGTATGAAAGAGTCTATCACTTTTGTCAAGAGATAGAAAATATTTTTTCTTAAACCATCCATCTTATGCTCATGTTCATTACAATACCAATCTTTCTTCGCTTTTCAAATGGAGCAATCTAACCATCAAATATTTTTACCTTTTTTCCAAAATCTGACATTGTGTAGGGTTGTTATTTAAAATTGGTTTTTTAATGCATAAACAGATTTAACCTCCTCAGAAATCCATGGGACACTTGAAATGTGTAGATTCCAGAGCTCAAAATTACCAATCCAAAAGATCCCCACTAGATTTAGGACAACAAGCATTAAAAAATATTGTTGGGAAAGGCCAGAAACATCTTACAATAGACTACTTGGTTTTAGGTAAACTATAGTGATCCTTTTTTTTCCTAGGAAAAATTCGTAATTTTATTAATGAAAACAAAATTACATGTTGCATGTGCTGGTAATTGTCAAAAGACAGGCTAGTAAGTTACATCATAGAACCTTTAATACATGGGGAGAAATTAAACTTTTCTCCCTTTCTTATTTTTGACCTTCAGCCAAGGACCTTGTGTTGGCGTGGCGGAAATAAGGGTGAGATGATTTTCTATTGTGATTGATCCATTGTCCTTATCCAAATCTGAAGTATATGAGTTGTGTTGTCTTTTGTTTCCTCCACTGTCTTGTGCCCCATGGTCCTTTGTCGGCTAGGCCATGGTGGTATGTTCAGAAAGATATTGCATCTCTTGTTCTTGTGTCTCCAGTTCGATTGCTGTCTGGTTGTTTTCATTTGGGATGGGTGCGTCCTCTTCTTCTTTCATCTCTTGTTCTAGTTCTTCTGAAGGAAATTTCCAGCCCTTGGTAGCTTTCCTTGTCTTTTTATTTTTTATGTTGTATCTTTTTGCTTTTGGGCATGTGTTTTGAAAATGATCGGTGTTCCTGCATATTCTACATCTGAATGTAGTGTTTTCATAGTCGAGATGCTGAGTCCACTTTTGTTGTTTGTGGTTCAGTTGGATGCTCTCTGGAATCCCTTTGCTGAGGTCCACTTCCACACAGATGCATGCAAAGGTGTATATCCTCTCCTCCAAGCATTGGTTGTCAGTTTTTATGTATCTCCCAATGATGTTGCCTATGCCTGCTAGAACAACTTCATTCCATAAATGAAGTGGGAGGTTGTATAGCCGGACCCAGACCGACATTTTGGTGACATCCATAGTATTTGTGTCAAAATATGGAAACCATGGTGTGGTGAATAGCCCGGTGGATCCCCAGAACCATGGTCTAGCCCTAAGAATGTTGTATCTGGCCTCCGAGGATGGGAACTTGACAATGAAAAATCCCTTTGAACAAAGATGGATTTCACAGTCCACAGTCCAGTTGGTGAAAATACAATGAAAGAGCTCCATTGGTTTGGGCCAGAAGCAAATAAATATGTAGATTAGTGCTTGATATTCGAAGTTGGATCGATGTTCATAAATATCTGGATTATCTATTTGCAGTTCTGGCACATGATTTAGTTGTTCCACAATGTAAGGTTTGGGGGCATTCTCTGCTGGTACTGTTGGAGATGTTGTTTTTTTCCCCCCGTAATATGTTCTTTTAAGAGGGACCTTTTGAGTAGTCATTTTTGGATGTGCTGGGTCCCCTGGGACCCTGAGATCTGTTCTGCATAGCTGTTCCACCTCTCAGTCACAGATTGAGATAAATGGTGGAGTCAGGGAAAATGGAGTATTCTTTGAGTGTGCTGGAATCTTGTAATGATCGCCCACAATAGATTAGGTACTGCAAATGGCATCGGTATCCAGAGGATATCCAGATGTATTGCTTTAGGTCTGTAACTTCATTAGTATCGTGTATCCAAATCAATAAACTATTCCCCACAGGGGGTTTTATGAAAATATGAAAATGATTTGAGCTTACTATATTTGCCTTTGCTATGACGCTAATGTTGACTCCTAGTTGTTTATGTTCTATCTACGAAGATAGGGACCAAAGGGAGTCTGGTTCCAAAGCTCAATAGCGAGCAAGGTTTGAAGACTGGGCACTGAAATCCAGTGGATAACACTGTGAGTCGGGCACTCTGCCTCCAAAATGCCCAGAGCGAGCACAAAAATACGTGGGTAGCAGTGTACCCATTCCTGTTTGGTGACTGTCGGCTTTAGAGATACGCCCCTGCCACCGAGCTAGTGAACTCGAGCTCTAGTGCGTTAAATTCGCAGAGAAGACAGATGCGGGTGAGGAGCCATTGGAGCAGTCCATGGTAGCATGTCAAGGCGGTCGATGGGGTTTCGAGGGTCAGTTACAGTGGGGTGTGAGAAGCCCCAAGTTCAGTCATTATTCCCCACAGTCCCAATACCATTTCAGGGGTATGTGCAGGTCCGTCTCCCGATTGTAGCGCCGCCATGATAGGCTGCGAAAGAACAAGCACAAAA
This sequence comes from Pinus albicaulis, assembly GCA_034641835.2. NCBI lineage: Eukaryota > Viridiplantae > Streptophyta > Pinopsida > Pinales > Pinaceae > Pinus > Pinus albicaulis. The sequence goes on along the minus strand of CM076577.1, from coordinate 999,217,209 downwards.
CCCATATCGGGAAACCCTAAACCTTCCTTTTGCCGCCATCGATCTCTTCCAGACTATAGTGATCCTAAAATGATTCTCTTGATATTTTTTGGCATAAATAAATCATTAAAACATTTGTAATATCTCTTACATGTTAAAATATGATAAGCCATATTAATTTTTTTTTGCATAAATAAACATTGAAAAATTCTTAATATCACTTACATGTTAAAATATGTAAACCATATTAATTTTAATAGATATTAATTGTTATCTTCATTATCATTATCATAACAAAAAACAATACATATTTTATTATTTTTTAATTATAAAAATTATATGATAAACTAATTTTTTACAACCTATGGCTTTTCCCATGGTATTCTTCCCTAATGTAGCCTATTTAAAGGCTTAAAATTCCAATGAATTTTCATTTTTTCCTTGTGATCTCATATAAAATTAGTGTTCTAGTGTTTGTATTTTCGCTGATTGATTTCGTTTAAACGTGATTTTGTAGCAAGGAACTGTGTGTTGGGTGTGAGACCAAATCAAAGTTGAAGTTGCCCTCACCCATAATATATGTAACCCATCACCATCTATTCTACACCCAATGGGAATTTATATATTTATATTTCATATCTATGGTAAAAATAAATATTTTAATAACTAGCCTAATCCATTTTCAAACTCAAGAAAGTTGTTTAGTTATGTCAGTTCAGATATGAAAAGAATTCGAGAGTGTTACATGAAGCAGTTATGTAATTGTATGTTTAATCTATGAGGGAACTTGAATAGAGAATGCCCAAAGTTGTTTCTTACATTAATATTTTTACAATTTGGTTTTTTTTGTGTGTGTTCCCTCATATGGGTGGATACTTTCGGCTTTTCAACATAAATATCACCAAGGAATCACAAATGAATAACATGAGTATTATAAGCCACAAATGAGTGGTGAAAGGCTTCACAAAAATCAAGGAAGAACGAACAAATGAAATTTTCATCTTTGAGACAGACTACTGCCACCAAACTTGAGTCTAAGAAAGGTTGTGTAAATTTTACTTTCTTGGATCGATTTGTTGTGATGGTCATGTATCTTACAATTGCATCAAGCTCTTGAAAACATAGGACAAATTATAAGAAAAATATGATAAATTTTATTTCCTTTTTGTCAAAGTTGTCATTGATGTCAATAAGGCATTGTTGACAAGCATGATGATGTCCTATGAATGACAACATTGTGTGCTAATGAAAATCCTAAAGCCTTGTAAGAATATGAAACCCTAGATATAACCTTAAGTTCTAATTGCAAACCATAGCCCTAGATGATTATGCTTGAATTAATGTCAAAGTAACCCTAAAATCCCTATAATGTACCTTTGTAGAAGTGAAGCCCTAGCAAAACCTTAATTATTAGTGTCTACTTGTTATTATAAATCCAAAACATTAATCCTAAAAATTTAATTCATAAACACCTATGCACTTTACTATTACCATATGTATGAAATGACTTTGATTAATTCCTAAACACATACGCAAACATATACATTTTCACTTTACTTAGGGAAAATTTTAGGGGCGAATTTTAGCCCAAGGGTGAATTTTAAAGGGTTAAAAATTTTGGTAGGGGAATTTTTTTATATAAAACCCATTTTCTATAGTTTTATATAGTTAGCCCTATAATTATTTTAAAAATAATTAATTATTAAGTGTTAGCCTAACAAAATAAATGCACATAAAACTTAAACCATGGAATTCGCCTCCCGATTTTCTGGTTTGGAGCTGATTTGAATGGCATTCCCCTGGATTTACTGGGTCGGGGGGAGGGATTGGAGTGATTCGCCCCCATTTTTACTGGTTGGGGCTTGGGAGTTGGAGGTGCAACAAATATTTGAATGACATTCGTCAGGATTTACTGGGTTGGGGGAGGGATTGGAGTGATTTGCCCCCATTTTTACTGGTTGGGGCTTGGAAGGGGCTTGGAAGTTGACTGTTGGAGGTGAAAAAAGGCTCATGGTGCCTAGATTATATGCAGGGAGGCCGATGCATTGACTAGGGCAACAACATTTGGTTCTGATGAGGCATTGACGAGGGAAACAAGAATCAAGATTTGGTTCTGGGGGACGCTAGTTGCCTGGAAATAGCGTGAACTAGGGATTTAGAGTACCGTTTCCCCAGTGCCATGGAGCTAAACTCGTGAGGAGGAGTTTGGACAACGGTGTTGCATTGAAACTATAATTATATATATTTTTTATAAATTTTCTGAGTCTGAATGCTTCAAGTGTGCCGGTGATTACTTTGGCGAGTCTAACAACGCTTTGTAATTATTAGTTTTTAATAAATTTTCCAGTTCGAATGCTTCAAAGTGTGCTGGTGAACACTGGTGATTGCTTCAGCGAGTCTAACAGTGATGGTCAGTGATGAATGCGGGTGCTTTGTGGGTGATTTGCAAGAGGTAAGCCAAAATTCATAAGTTTACACTTGTTCTGGCCTTATTTTAAGCTCGCAATCTCTAGAAATCCAAACTATTGACACTTTCCATCACTGGAGAGGTTTGTCAGGAAGAGAAGTTTCAGTATAACATTTTGAGAATCACTTTACCTCAGCGAAAAGAGAAATTGTTTGCATCTGTGATCTGAAAATGGAGTGGATTGATTATAATTTTGTCTTGTAAGTTCTCATGGTTATGTATCTTTACTGGATGCAATTCAAAATGAATGCTTTCTATTGACTTTATTAAAGATTATTTTATAAACACTATACAACTATTTTGTTGCAGATTGGTTCTAGGGTTTTTTCTGCCAAGATAGACCTTAAAACCCATGCAAAACAAATAAGAAGCCCAAACTTATGTCATAAAGGGGTGAAAACACTCAATGATAGTAGGGTGCGATAGAGACAACATAGAGTTTCATGGTTTGAAACTTAGATTTAAATTTTACACATAAGTGAATTTGGGTCTCTGTTAGTTGAATGTGTCCAAATGTGACTGCATTTCTTATGCTTTGACTGTCCAGGTAGTGTGAAAATGCACTGGAAGCAACTTTTCTCCCTTAAAGCCATACAATTCCCATTTGAGGTGTTGGCATTGAAGTTGCACTAGCTGAAGATTCTCAACTTGGTTTACTAGGGATAGTCCGGGACACCTTGGATATGCCGTGTTTACATGATGTTAATATATGTTGAATGCATTTTGTTTAGGAATGATATTATCATGTTGTCAATATTTGTACATTTGTCATTTGAAATGTGAAAATCCTAAATTGAAATTCCTAGAAAAATCCTCAGTGTGGCAATCGAGTGAAGTTAATTGTTTGTTTGAAATCTTTGTATGCAAGAAATATGAGCTATATTCATATTCATATTCTTGATCAAGGTGCTGTTGGGATATTGTCACTCATTAATTGTGGCTAACCTTAGGAATGATATTTTCTGGAGTGAATCTTTTATTGCATTTTCTATTGGCATTAGGATTGCTTTTGTGATAACTAACTTGTTCAATCATAGAACTAATCATGTGATTGGGGATATCAATCCATGGTTACGAGATGAAGCCTTGGTAAGTTTTTCTTTGGTAGAAGATGCCCCCATTGTTGAATGATGGTATAGTCTATTGAACAGTGAACTCATTACCAATACTAGGGTCTCTTTAGTGCTTTGCAATTTCAAACTCATTGGGAGTTTTCTTGCTTGGAATTCTCCTTGAGCTTCCCACTCCAAGTGGTTAGAGCAATTTCTAGGCTTGTTGATACAACCAATTCTTATATTCAAGCCATTAACAACATGCATCATATTTTTGCTTAGGTTTCCCTCGTCCTTTTTGCATATCCACTCTTTTTTTTTTTTTTTCCAGTTTTTATTTTTGCATATAACTAATTGCCACTTTTATTCTCTCTCTCTGTTGCTTTGTCTTTGTTTCTAGGTGCTTTAGGGTTGAAAACTTGTTGCTTGCATAATATGAAAGCTGCATGAAGCATGAGGGTTAGCTACATTTCATTGGAGGAGTACAATGTAGAATTTAGAGTGGGGAAGGGAAGAGGATTTAGTGACTGAATATGCATAATTCATGGTGGGGCAGGGAAGAGGATGGGTAATTTAATATGCAAAATTCAGAGTAGTGGAGGGAAAACGATGGGAGATTGTCATGGCAATGTTAAGATGGAATTGGATCCATCGTCATGAAAGAAACCCAACTTCTATCATAGTTTTTACTTCGTTGTTTTGTTAATTACTCTATCGCATTTATAGATTGCACATATGGGCCCTTCATTTTTCCCTAGGAATGACAGATCGATGACCTTTAAAAGCATATTGCAAACTTGTTCATGCAGTGAATTCCATGACATTCCATACTGGGACGTTTCAAGTGTGTCAAGACTCCAGAAAATAGATACCGTGTTTATTACAAGCACAAAACTCTTTATGATTTTTATCACAACCTATAAAATGCATCAGGGATATAATAATGGATCCATATTTGGATCTTTGAAAATTTAGTTCAAATTTCAAAGTTTATTCTCATAGTGAGACAGGGTATGCATTACTTGTGTAGGCCTACAAAACCAAAATTTTAACACTTTCCATCACTGGCAAGTTTTTTTGGGAATAGGAGTTTATGATTTTTAGAATAACCTTTACACAGGATAAAGTGTATGATAATGGACCCATCTCTGTCTCTTTGAAAATTTAGTTCAAAGTAAATTCTCATAGTGAAGCAGGGCATTCATTTACTTGTATAGGGCTAGAAATCCATCGTCGGAAAGGTTTGTCAGGAAGAGAATTTTCAGTATAACGTTTTGAGAATCACTTTAGGACTGCTTTTGTGATAACTAACTTATTCAATTATAGAACTAATCATGTGATTGGGGATATCAATCCATGGTTACGAGATGGAGCCTTGGTAAGTTTTTCTTTGGTAGAATATGCCCCCATTGTTGAATGATGGTATAGTCTATTGAACAACGAACTCCCTTTAAGCATATGTATCTAGGGGTACTACAAAACATTAGTCAAGGAGATTGAGGTGTAGTCTCCATGCTCCCATTGGACTTAGTTAGACTAGGTATTATAACTGTAATTACGTTTTCACTGTGTTTTTCCAATTTCTTCCTATATATTTCATGGGGGGCTTGGTCACATGTGATCACCCACCTAAATATGTATTTTAAAATTATATCCTTAGGAGACTTGGTTAAAGATGATCACTCTCCAACAATGTTGTACCTCTATAAATAGATATTCTAATGAAGAGTGTACCATAGGTGCACCTTGCAACAATCTCCTCTTTACTTGCATGCTCGGTTTCTTGGGTTTCTCTCTTTCTTAGATGCAATTATTCACATTGCCAATGTGTGCCTGTACTAGTATCAGGGTCTCTTTAGCGCTTTGCAATTTCAAATTCATTGGGACTTTTCTTGCTTGGAATTCTCCTTGAGCTTCCCACTCCAAGTGGTTAGAGCAATTTCTAGGCTTGTTGATACAACCAATTCTTATATTCAGGCCATTAACAAAATGCATCATATTTTTGCCAAGGTTTCCCTCATCCATTTTGCATATCCACTTTTTTTTTTTTTTGCAACTTTTTCATAACTATTGTTTTTATTTTCAAATGGTGTAATCATTGGTCCTTTTGGCCTATTCTATGTTTTTTTGATACACACTATTGGTTTTTTGTCCATTTCACTTATTAAACCTATAGAAAGGGTCCATTCTATTGATTAAACAAGTGTAAATATACCATTCCATTGATTTACCGTGCAAAGGGTCCATTCCGCTGATCAAACCCATTAGATGATTTAACGCTTGCAATTTATTTTTCCCATGCCTGTTCCATGCATGTAAACTCAAATCATTGGTCCACTTAGAAATGTTTCCCACTTGGTGTCTTAGTGTAAGAACACTCTTAAAAATCCTTAGCTCCTCGTCAAGCTCATGAAATATTACTTGCAATGATTCCAAATTGTTTTGACAATTGTTCATCTAGGCAAGTTAAAGGAATTTGCACCTATGATCAAATCATAAATCATTAGGGACTTGGATGTTGTGTATATGTGAATTTTTTTCTAGCTCATGCTTGACAACTACCTCATAAGGAGCTTCTCCTTCATTTGTCCTTACAAGCCATTTAGCCGCTAAAACCGTCCTTGGAGCATGATTGTTAATTAGCCCAAGTCCTCTGTCTTCTCTATGGAGGGTGTAAATGTCACTAGTAACTGAATAGTTGCCTTCCTCCTCACTTTTATCATGGAAAATGATAGATGATATGTTTCAACTTCTTATAACCAATTCATCAAGGGAAATATAAGTAAAAGAATCACTAGTAACTAACTAGTTTCCTTCCTCCTCACTTTTATCATGGAAAATGATAGAGGATATGTTTCAACTTCTTATAACCAATTCTTTACAAGTTAAGGGAGAGGTGTTTTGCAAAGGATGATTAAAGTTATTGTAATACTTTTTTTTTTGTTTAAAGCTTTTAAGTTTTCATTAGGTGATTTGGAGATATGAATTAATTTAGTGGAAATTTTTATATATTTTACATTTGAATGATTTTCTTTGTTTTATAGATGATGAATCATGATGTTATTGTTTTGTGTATAATGATTTAATTTTGCTTTTGGGCTTCGACCTTGGCACAACATTTTAATAAAAAATTTCTTAATGGTTTTTGTGAACATTACACTTATTTTACTTTGAAAGCTACTTACAAATCTAGTAATTCTCAACCCTTGGAAATTATTGATGCAGGTTTCCAGATTGATTTGAAATTTTACTTCTAGAATATTTAGTGAGATGTCAAAATCTAATCCTGGGAAGAAACTATCAAGGAAAATGGATGTATTATCATACTTTAAAAAGCCTCAATCCAAGAATACACATTCTCTTCATGTTTCAAGCTCCTTTGAACAATCTGTTATTGAGAGAGACGTTAACTCTTGTGAAAATGCATCTGATATCCATATGATGGATGAAAGAATAGGTTCTTCAAGTGATCATGGTGAGATAAATGCAGTTTCAACAGAAATTAGTGATGAAAATATTAAATATTTTTCCTTGGAAGGTGACAAACCATTCATGGAAAAGGAAAAAAGGCTAGTGGATCGTAGGGAGAAAACTCCAAGATGATTGGGTCTCAAGTTTTCCATTTATTGAAGAAATACCTCCTGCAAATAAGGATTTACGAGAAGTTAGATGTATTGCGTGTAGTTGGAAAATTTTCAAGGTAGTGAAATTTCAGATGAAGCTAGATACAATACAAAAGCATGTAGGAAAGGTGTATGAAAAGAAAATTGTAAATGGTAAAGAGAAATATATTTTCAAATGGAAATCTTTGGAGGAATGTCAAAATATCCAATGTGGGGAAGAATACAAAAAATATTTAATAAGTAAGAGGAAACTTGAGGCAAGTGGAGGAACCATCATATCTCAATTTGAAAAGACGATGGAAAGAAGTTTGTTATCCAAGATGATACAATTGAGCAATGTATTTCACATCTTATGTAAAGGTTGTCCTATGATAAATTATCCAGAATACATGAAATTTCTATCTTTTCTTCATGTGCCAAACTTTCCATCTTATCATTGGTCCGTAACTAGTGGTTGGGAATGGGAAAGATATCTAGCTCAAGTAGAAAATGATGATTTGAAACAAGATATTGCAAATGCTAGGTTTTTGGCATTGTCTTTGGATGAGGTTACGACTATAGATACTACTTCATGGATATGCATGAGAATTTATATGGTTAATGACCATATTAGGCATTCCTATCTACTTGGGATTAAAAATATGAGAGATACTTCTACAGCGGGAAATATTTATGAACTTGTTCTTAATAGTTTGAAGGAAAGTGGTATGGATCATTTAATGATTGAAAAAAATTTGGTATGTGTTGGAGCAGATGGAGCATCGGTAATGCAAGGACAAAGGAATGGTCTTTGTGTTAGACTACAAATATCAGCTTCGCCATATATGATTAATACTCATTGTATGGCTCATAGGATGAATTTTTCATTTAAAATAGTAAGAAAGTTTCCATCAGTTTCAAAAGTTGAAGATCTTGTACGTGAGAATCATGCATACTTTTCTCGTAGTCCCAAATGATATTTAGATTTTCAACAATTTGCAGATGGTGTTACAGATAGAAAAAAACTACTGAAAGATGTTGATACAAGATGGATCTCATTAAATGGACCAACTCAAAGACTATTTAGTGAGTTCAAATCTTTGGTAGGGTTGATGTATGAAAATCGCTACAATGTAGACAAAGCTCAATATCTTCTTTTTCGACTAACTGATATAGAAACATTATTGACATTGGTTGGAATTATTCCTATGCTACATGAAATGAATGTCCTTGTGAAAATGTCTCTGAATCGCACAATGTATATTGTCGAATACACAAATGCGAGAAAGTCAGCATGCCTTGCATTGGATAATTTATATATGATGCCAAACTCTTTTACTGGTCTAGAGTTTACAAGTTGGACTAAGATCATCAAAATAAAAAATACTAATTTTTTTTTGACGTTTGATGAAAGAGGGATACTATGTATCACAGTGTGTTGGTATATGGTCCCCTTTCATTATATTAGTAAGACGAGACAAATCACCAAAGGTTGCCCCATGTCAATAGACCAATTTGATAATATTGTGATTTCAGTGAAACAAAATTTGATAGAAATTGCAAGATCACTATCATCAGAGATAAGAGAACGATTTCCTCAAGATGAATTGTTGGAGGCCATGTGTGTGGTATACCCTCAATATTGGAACAATTTTCAATGTCCAAGAAATTTAGTAGACCAAAAGAGATTAAAATGTTTAGTAGACCAATTTTGCAAGAAAGTCTCGATACATGGAGAACAGATTGAAGGTATTTTAGATTCATCAAAATTATATCAACAAGGTGGACGCTTTGCTGAAACAATGTGGAAGCAATATCATTTTTTGGAGAATCCTATTGAAAACGGCGCTATAACAAGATTATGGACTAATTTAAGAGCTAGCCAATACCTGCAAGAAAACATATCAAAATATTTCAAATTAGCAGATTTGTGTCAAACCATGATTTTGGGATCAGTGGAAGATGAGAGAATGTTTAGTGCACTATAATTATTGAAGTCAAATTTGAGGAACAAGCTTGATAAACACGTGGATACATGTTTAAGATTATATGTAACAAAGTATGAAATTAACATTTTTCCATATGAAAGAGCACTAGCGCTTTGGCGATCAGATTGTGATAGAAGGGGAGAAAACAATATAGCAAATTTATCTAATGAACTTGATACAAAACATAATGTTTTGGAGGTTCATAATGACAGTACATCTCGAGAAGATCATGTTCACAATGTAGAAAATGATGACCAAGATGAGAACTGGGAAATTGAAATACCCTAGGACTCTTATTTTGGTATACATGTTCCGTTGATCATGCAAGATTACTATATATCAAATTCAGGTAAAAATGGGTTCTATATTTTGTATTTTTCATTGTAACATTGCAACTAATTTTCTTTCATGCGTGATATTTTAAGATTGATGTTTCATATTTAATCCTTACATTTTTTTTTTCTTATTTGTGACAGGAAATGAAGTTGGATTTGATGAGGTTGGGACCTATTTCTTTTCACATAGATAGTGTCTGACTAGTGTTAAATGATAAATAACTAATTTAACAAGACTAACGCAAAGCATCAATGGGCTCATTCAAGCACATGAAACTACCTTGATGTCTAGCTCTGACATCTTGGAAAATTTTAATGGTATATATGTTGCTTGTGTTTGGGGAATTTTGCTGAGTTTCGAGTTTTATATTTTCTTGGAAAATAATTATTGATATTTGGAAAATGTGTGATTTTATATTGGTATTGGAAATGAAGCTGGTTTTGATCTTTGATTGAAAATGAAGTGGGATTTGATGAAGTTGGGACCTATTTATTTTCACATAGATAATGTCCTAGTATTAAATGATAAATAGCTAATTTAAGAAGTCTAACACTAAGCAACAATGGGCTTATTCAAGTACATGAAATTGTGTTGATGTCTAGCTTTGATATCCTAGAAAATATTAGTGGTTTGTTTGTTGCTTGTTTAGAGGATTTTGTTGAGTTTGAAATTTGTGGTTTGTTTTGGTCAAAGATATTTAAATCCGAAAGCATTGAATACCCCTTCCTAAATTCACATATGTATTCCTTAATAGTTTTTAATATTCAAATAACTATTTATTATTGTAATTAACTACAAGGAGACTTTTTTGGGCATTTTTATTGTCTACTGTGTGTTCTATGTAAATGACTAATTATATTCATGTCGTATGTGTGCAGGAGTTCTTGATATGAAATGTGCACTTTCTTTAGGAATACAAAGGGCATGCAGACAATTTTATTTGCTATCTTCTGCCTGGAACACCCTATTCACATGCTTAATATACTCCAGGTGATCTCTTAGATTTTACTGGCATTGAAATATAGTACACTTGCTCTCTCTTCTTCTAAATTTAACACTATATGTTGTTGTGTAAGCAGGAGGTCTTCTTTACACATTGCAGGATACTAATTTGCAATACGTTACATCTTCTTCCTTCTTGCTCTTGACATATGCAAAATACTTGAGCTCCTCCAAACAAGTAGTAACTTGTGGTGGGACAATGACAGTCACTCCTCACAGGCTAAGAGCACTTGCAAAATGCCAGTTATAGATTCATAATAGCCCAATGCTTAATTTTCCTATTATTTCAAAAAGTTACTAATGTATGTAGGATCTAAATCAATTTTGTGTTGATGAAGGTTGATTACATACTAGGAGATAATCCTATGAGGATGTCATACATGGTTGGATATGGTTCCCTCTATCCAAAACTTATTCATCACAGAGCCTCTTCTCTTCCCTCCAAGGCCAATCATCCTCAACCCATTCCCTACAAAGAAGGCTTCCAATCTCTGTATAGCAGTGCACCCAATCCCAAAATCTTGGTGGGAGCTGTGGTGGGAGGCCCAAATAACATGGATAGGTTTACTGATGTGAGAAACAATTATGATCAATCTGAACCTTCGACCTACATTAATGCACCCTTAGTGGGTTCCCTTGCTTATTTGGCCCAGAGACTGATGTTATACTTCTGAAATTTTTTCGTGCTGGAGATTTCAAGGTGAATGATGCATTCATCATGTTGCAGAATAGTGTGGCATGGAGGAAGGCATTTGGAGTTGACAACATAGTTGAAGAGGATCTGAAATTTGATGAGAATCTGAATTTGGTGGCCTTCATGCATTGTTATGATAAAGTGGGCCACCCTGTGTGCTACAATGCTAATCGGATTTTTCGAGACAAGGAGCTCTACCAAAAGATATTTGGAGATGATGAGAAGCTGAAGAAGTTTCTGAGATGGAGGGTCCAAATTCTGGAGAAGGGAATCAAGATCCTTGATTTCAAGCCTGGTGGTGTCAATGCCATGATTTAAGTCACAGATCTTAAGAATATGTCGAAGAGAGAATTGACAACTGCATCAAACCAAATTCTTGCGCTTTTTCAAAATAACTACCCAGAGATGGTACCAAGAAAGGTCTGTAACTGCTCAAAACACAAATGTTTTTGCCTTTTCCGAGCTTGCCTAGAACAATCTATCTGAATGACTATAAATGTTCAGAAGGATGATGTTAGATGTCCTCGTAGATCTGGTGTTTTGAGAATTTTGGCACACCAAAAAATGGAATTTTTGATGCATCTATAAATATTTATTACTTGACATATGGTTTCTAGTTTCAAATGGTGTCAAATTACATATATCTTCAGCCTAGATTGAAAAAGGCTAAAAGTTAGAATATGTATTTTACAGAGAGGTTCCTTTTATATAGGGATTTAATAGAGATCTTTAGGCAGATCTGGTTCTATATATTTTGTATTAAATAATACAATAGTTTCCCACAAAATATTTGAGTATGGAAATTCAGTTATTAGTTAATCGTACTGTGAAAATGCAATAGATTATAGTATTCCTAAAAAACCTTATGTATAATGAGTACATGGACATTTTCTTTCCTTTGCCTTTCTGCCTTTCGAAAGGCTTCAAAAAACATGTCTAGATGGGCTACACTGCAAGGAATGGTCTTCCTTTGGCTCAGGTGCATGAAGGATATCTACTTCATTAAAATCACTCGAGGCTTCCACTGGGCCTCTATCTTTCTAAGGTTCCTACCTTTTGTGTGTCAGAGCAGACCACAGCTAGAATGGTAACCTGGTTAATGGTTTAACACTCTGTCAATATTACGAGTGAAACGACTATAAGCTACTGTTTTTGGTGCCTATGTCCTCCAATTGTTATTTTATTTTTCCTTATTGATTAAGAGAGTCTATGCAATGCTGATAGGTATGAGGAGTTAACACGTATTTGTGTGGTGTTTCAGTAAGTGAAAAAACATTTCTCTCAATTTTTCCTTGTATCAATGCATTTCTAGTTTTGTTTCTTGAATCATATTTTTTTTAATCTCAGTGGAACTTTTTGACCTTATAAGTTCAGCCTCATTGTATTTTTCACCCATAATTACATGGTTTAGAGATGGAGGAGCGTATATAGTCATTTCTTTGTATGGTCACAATCTGCCCTCAAGGGTTTTGTTTTTCATGGTCAACGTAATGGTCACTGTTTTTGTTTCAAAGGGAAATATCATGCGAAACCCAAGGATGCTTCATCACATTTGAATATGGTATCCAGATTCCCAAATAAGCCCATTGGCATAGGTTAGTGCACCTTACCCAACGGGGTTTAACAAGGCACCTGCTATTATGGAACTAAACAAATTCTCAGCAATATGGTGACAACCAGTTGAGATATAACCCCTTGTCTTAAGGTAGCCTCCACTGTCACATAATACAGTGAGGAAATTAGGATTTTCACAAGAAACTTACAGAGGAAACCCTTTCTTTCTATCTTATCCCAAAAATTTGAATAAAATGAAATCACTCTATGAATGAAGTATAGTAATGGACTATTTTATCTTTCTAGGACTTGAATTCCAATCTCATCAATTGTAGACTACAGATCCTCAAACATACTACCTTTGGGTTGTGACTTCCGACTGTCGTTGCCTCTACCAGAATTCAAAGTGATCCAATTTCAAGTACAACGTTGAAGAATTTGTCCAATATTGCTAATTGTCAAGTATTCCATACGTAATTAAGTCTTTTTGATATATTCAGTTTGCAAGCGTGGAATTTTTTTGGGCCCTATAAGGGCGAGGATATTATACTCAGTTTAACAAATACACAAATCACTTCTTAATTAGTATTCTCTCTATTTTTCAGGTGTTCATCAATGTCCCATGGTATTTCAGTGCACTATACTCCATGTTGAGCCCTTTCTTGACACAATGTACCAAGAAAAAATTTGAAATTGCACGTGAAGGAAAAGTCACAGAGACCTTCTACAAGTATGTGAAATTCTTTCTTTGATGTAGTGAAAATATGCTCAACCTCAATTGAAGACTCCGATTATATATGATAGAATGAAGGATATATTCAATGAAAATTTCCTAGAAATTTATTTAATACTTGATTTTACTTGTAGATTTATATTTCCAAAGAATGTGCCTATACAGTATGGGGGACTTAGCAGAACTAAATATGTAGATTTTAGGCCTCACAAGCCTGTAGTAGAGTTCTCCATTAGAGTTAGGGAGAAAATTAATCTTGAGATCGAGGGAATGGAGGTAATGTACGTCAAAAATTGCTCAAGTTTGCAGATTTTGTGTCAGTTCCTGCATTCAAATTTAGCTCTTTTGACTCAGTTTAGTTTCCAATATACTTCCAAATTTGATGATTTTTAGTTTTGGATATAATTTTTATGGGTGTTGGATTTGAGATCGAGTTCATTCTCAAGATCTATGCGATTGGGATTTTTATTTGTTTTTGAATTCTCACATTCAGGCTGTTTATGTTGTTCAGGCAGGAGCAACAATTCTGTGGGACCTCATAGTTGGTGGGTGGGATGTTTCCTATCAGTCAGAGTTTGTGCTGAGTGCACAAGGAAGCTATTCAACTCTAATTGACAAGAACAGAAATTTGTCTTCTTCTGATGAGCTAATTTGCAATTCCTTCAAGGCATCAGAGGCAGGGAAGGTAGTTCTGATAATAGACAACTCCTCTTCAAACAAGAAGAAGGCTGCAACCTATAGATACATGGTAAAAAAGAACATAGTCTAGGAGTTCGAGCCTTGCAGTAGATTAGATGTACTTAAAAAGCTTTCTTACATTCATCAATCAGAAATGTTAGTAGTTAAGAATGTGCCATCATGTTGGAGAAGCAAGTTTGTCTCTTTGGAAGTTGGAAATTTTATCTACATATGTAGTACTATATAAAATTTAATATTGGTAATAATAAAGGTTGGTTGTGTTTCCAGAGCAGATCATCACTGTGAATTCCACAACTTTTCATGTTTGTGATTGATAGGTATATGATATACATGGTAAAGTAAGTATAAATAAAATTTATAAATATTGAGCACCCCAAGGCTAGTTAATTTTTTTTATTTATTGTTTACCCCATACACAAATCCATATAAAAATACTTTTAGTTTGAAAATTGAATATTGTATTACATTCCTCATAAATAAAAATGTTCTTCAAGGAATGGTCTACTTTCAAAGGGTTACCTATATGTAAATGAAATCAGTATGTTGCCTTTGGCTACATCTTTTCTAAAAGCTCAAACTTATCTTAAAATAGAACCAATTATTTGCTTTGTCTTTTGGTTACTATATAGTAAGTATATCATGAATTCAGGACGAATGCAACCTAGAGAACCCAAATGAAGGGGGAGAGAAACTATATTTGAGGGTGAAGCACTTTCTATTATATATATGAACATATTCCAATTTAAGATAATGCAACCAAGTGGATTTAAATGAATGGGATACGAAAGGTGACGAGTTTGGATAACAGATAGCAATTTGGTCAATTATGTTTTGATGTATATATTTGTCTAATTAAATATTTTATTTTATTATATTAAAGAGCTATGACCAATTTTATTTCATGGAAAAGATAATATTTAGATAAATATAAAAATTTTAAGATTAGGGAGGAGTTGAAGTTGTTCACTATCTTATACTTTCACTTTATTATATTTTAAACAAGGATTAATGCTCCTCTCACGAACTAGGTACGTATTCCGTAGAGGTCGTTGAATATGCATTTTGTGGATAGTTTTTTTTGAAGGTTTCAGAGGTAGGCATGAAGAGAACAAAGCAATTTTCAAGAGAACTCACAAAAGTTGATAAAAAAAACCACCCATTCTTCCAAGAAATTTCATATTGCCTCCAAATTTATCACCTACATCACCTTTATCTTGCATGGAAGATGTTTCCGCACTCCCCGGCTTATGTGGAACATGGTCAAGAGAAGGAACTATAACAAAAATGGATTTGCATGAAAGATTTATAATTTTTTTAAACGTGAAAGTTGTGATGCGTTACTAAGTTTCTTCATTATTTTATAGATCATTACACGTCAAACCGGCCTTACTCCTTGATTGGCATTGCATTCAACATATTGCACAAGTATGATTTAAATGTATCAATCAAAAGTATGATTTTATTTATATTTGATAATGCAAGTTGAATACATCATACAATACATAGGAGTGCCATGGAAATGAAATTTAATATGAAATAATCTATTGATTTCTACTATTACTATTATATAAGGGGTGCTCTTCCAATGGCCATGTATTACCTATGTGAAGAAGGCTTTGTGGAATTTGTATTTACTATAATATTATGTATAGCTGAGTTGCGGACAACTAAGTAGAATTTGGTAGGAAGTTTGGAGTATGTGTAATTCACAATGATCTTGTCTTCTCTTCATTGGTGAATTTTCAATGTGTGAGTTTTGACCTAAGCGATTGCATTGTCAATGTGTCAAGGCTCAAAACTGGACCTATATGTAAACTACTTCTTATGATTGTTCCTAGGAACATGAATCCTAATTTTTGTAGGTTTAAAATTTATCACAAGTTTTCTCTATTGTGGTTGAATTTTTGGAGGTTATCTCAAAATTTATTTAAGGTACCATTGATCTAAATTTCTTATGAACTTTCAACACTATAACTGACTTTGCTGCAAATTGTTGATCAATTCTCACTTGGTTAGGGTTATAGATGCTAATGAAAATTTTGTGTGCATGAATGAGAGTTTGGTGCAAATGGACAATGTTGTGTAGCATTAGTGTGATAAATATGGGATAATGCAAAGCATAGTTTTGAAGATTAGTCTAAGTTGATTCATATCTAATCAACTCAGTCAATTTGATTGTTGGTTGAACGGTTAATTGTTGGTTTAATGGACAGAAGATCTTGCAGGCTCAAATACCAAAGGGAAAAATGGAGCCCATCATGGGGTTCTCTTTGTAATTCTCCACCACTGCTACCTTCCATGCTTCCTCAAACTCCGCTCCAACCTCAATATCAGTGCTAGTAGTAGCATGAGCAACAACACTACGCTTAGCAGAACTAGAAGAACACATTTTCCAAACTTCACGAGAACTACTTCCCTCACGAGTCACTATGTACCATGCTTGGTCTCGGTGGTTCGCTTCCTTCAACTCCCGGTTCAACTACCATATCTTCATTGGAACCAACACCCCGAACTCCACCAGACAACGATTCACCATTTTGTACTAGTGATTCGCCATTTGTACTCGTGATTCACCATGATTTTACAAGATAATATAATCTCGTGAGAGATTCGCCAAAAAAATTATATATACATATTATATTATTAATAAAATCGCCTTCCATTTTTCCTATGTATCATGGGGATTCACCCATTTATTATACATATAAATTTAGGGGGGTTATTAAAATTTTCCCTGTGCACAAATTCCTCCACTATCTCATCATTAGTGATCTATGATCTTACTTTTAATGCACCATGATCTCATTTGACTTCCTCCATGATCTCCATGATATTATATTTAATAATGCATGATCTCCACTCCTTCTTCATTAATGAGCTGCTCCACTACTCCATAATGTAGATCTATCTCTAAATTATCCACATACACACATCAAAAGTGGATTTTATTCATTTATGGGGCTTATGGGTCCCTCCACCATATTATTTACTTAATTAATTAAGAACATCAAGAACTCTAATATTCCAATTATATGATGCAAAATTGGGAATATTACAGTCCTCCTCGCCAAAATGTTGCTTGTCCTCAAGAAACTGCAAAAGTGAATGCTACAACAATCCATCTCCCTCCAAATGGCATCCTCATATGGAAGGCCTCCCCATCTTCTACAATGTGTAATGCATGCCCAACTCTAAAGCTGCATCTCTAGAATGTCTAGAATGGTCTCCAATTGAAAAGTTAGATGCCTCTCCTCATCAATAAGTCTCCAAGTGGCAACCATATGCTGTCCAAGATCCTCCTCTATGCATGAGATACAAAAGGTGAAGTGGTCTCTTCCCAAAGTGGAAATTCCCCCATCATAAACTATCTCTCCATCCCATGCTACATGAAGTAGATTGTATCTTTGCATGCTTCCATCCTTGGCCCTGTTGGCCTTGTTGGTTCCAAGCATCATCTCAACAATGTGCAAAATAAGAAGTAGAGACATATGGATGAACAGGTACAATGTTAAACCATACTCTCCTAATAACAACCACCGCAACAAAGCCTTCTGCTGCCATGCCAAATCATCATTAAACCAAGTAAGAGAGCCATACTCTCTAAATAGAAGCCACCACAGCAATGCCTCTTGTTGCCATGCCAAATCAACATCCAATCAAGTATGAGAACCATACTCTCTCAAAAGAAGCCACAGCAGCAATGCCTCTTGTTGCCATGCCAAATCAGCATCAATACAAGTATGAGAGGCATACTCTCTCAAAATAAGCCACCGAAATAATGCCTCTCGCTGCCACATCACATCATCATCATACCAAGTACAATGACCATAATCTCCCAACAGAAAACAATGCAATAAGGCCTCCTGTTTCCATCCTCCATCAATATCATGCAATGTATGGGGAGAAATCAACTCATACTCCCCCAATAGTAACCAAAGCAACAAGAATTCTTGCTGCCACCTTACATCATCATGATGCAAGTCATGGAGCAACACCATATTGATTGACATGTGGGATGTCATATCAGAGCAATAAAAACAAGCCCCCTGCTGCCACATCATGTAAGAGTTATGCCATGTCCCAAAACAAGTACATACATGAAAATAAGATATATCCCAAAAAAAAGTACATTTATGGACATGAGACATATCCCAAACAAAAGAAAATACATGGACATAAGATATATCATGTGTTGGCCAAACTCTCTCATCCATAACCAGCGCAGCCATGCCTCCTGCTGCTACATAAAATTAGTGACATCCATGGCATGGACCACACAAATGTGAGATGTTGGGTAGTAACCATACTCACCCAAAAGCAACCAACGCATCCATGCTTCTGCTGCCCTGTATCATAGATCTGAAAGAAGGTTGGCAACCCCTTGCTCCTCATCTAGATCCATTTATCCCAATGTGGATGATGAATAATACCATGCTCATTCTTGGTATCCACTCAAGGTAGAATACCATCCTCCTCCAACTGATAAGCTTTGCACTCCATGATATGTTGAAGTGCACCTCCGTTGAGGTCTCTCCACGAGATCCTCTCATCAATGGCCCAATAGAACCCATAAGGCTCCATACATGTTGTAGGTAGAAATTACTCTTTGAGTTGTGAGGTGCTCATCGAGAAAAATCCATCTTGATAATGGAAAATAATCTCCATCATAAGATGTCTAACATCTATCATCTGTCCCTCCAGTGCTTCATGAGTGAATTTTCTTTCAGAATGCTCCAAGAATAATGGGGACCTCATCTCATCACTGCTGCTCAGTGACAATGCTGTAGAGCTACTTGGGGATTCATCTGCTGTCTCCTGGCCATACACAATGCTGAACTCATAGTCCGAAACTTAACTGAATAGGACTGTGCTCTTCCCATCTTCTGAAACTCCACACTTCAACACAAAGTGCTAGGTGTAGCTCAACCATGATAAAATGGGATAGCTATACATCTTCTCCTTGATCAAGTAAAGGGTGCTCTGTGTAGTGATAATTTGCTACTCCAAATCAGCAAGGTGCTCTAATCCTTGGTTATGCAATTTCCCTGATGGCATGGTCTCACAAATCTCAATATGAGGTACTGAAATAATATGAGATGAAAATGTTTGCAAAACTTGAATGCTGAATCTCTGGAACATCTTGCACATCTACAAGAGTTCCTCTAATCGGTGTAATGGCCTCTCCAACCGCTGGTAATGATGATGGTTGCATCTCTTCTACTATACTAGCACTGGAATCTGTCTCCTCCTCCTCATGCATCTCCTGAATCATGCATGGGACTCCAAATGTCAAGAGCTCAAGACCATCTTGCAAATATGCAAGTGCTCTTCCTATTGATGCAAGCATTTCTGCAGCTAATGGTGGCGGTAGGGGCTCCTCTTCCAGAGTGATAATGAGGACATCTTCCTTTGGCTCTTCATGTACTCTCTCATCAATGATGGGAGATGTATCTATGGGAAATTTCTCCAGTTTCATTCTACCAAACTTCTTCTTTAGTCTTTAAATGAAATCTGCATAAGCATTCACTTGGGCATGGGATAGATGACTGAACCACCAATGTTTTGCTTCACCCTCAAGGTGCAACGTTGTAATCTCAAAAAACTTCTTTCTGCTACTGGGTATAGCTGAAATTATGTAGCTCACTCTTCCCTCCAAGCCCTCAGTGTGCTTGTGGATGATCCATCAAATGCAGGCAAGAAGAATCTATGCCTCTTTCTTCTATGGCTGTTGTGGGATCTTCTTTCTTCTTTGAGTTGCAAAAACTATTGGAGAGTTAGATTCTCCTTGAGTGCTCTAGGTTGTGCTTTTTACTTGGAAAGATATTTACTTAGGGTATCATACGCCAAGTATCCTTCATATTCACACCATTCCCCTTCATTCTCAAAGAAAGTGGATCTAGTAGAATTATGTGGAGCTCTTTGCCTTGTCGGTTGTTTCTGTTGCTGATAGGAAGTGCTTGGACCTTCCTCTTTCTAAACTCTTCTTGGATCCTCCTTTTGCCTTTCTATCTTCACTTTATTGACCTCCTTGGAGAGATCTTGCATAGATCTAAAGAGAAGTAAACCCTCCGTCATTGTAGATCTCTACTATCTGCTTCTTCTTTTGATGTTAAAGATGAAGTGCCCAGAAGCTGAGCCAAAGATCATGCTCTGATACCACTGTAATATCCCAAAAGGGAGAATGCAGTAATACAAAAACACAATATATGAATTGCAACAATGTAAAAATATAATCTAAAGACACCATACAAATAGACAGAATAGTTGAGCCATTTTATTAAGAAGGAGGTGGAATACAAGTACAACACTGCTCAAAATATGAGATACTCAAGCCATACAAGTGGCCTAGAATGACCCTGAAGTGTTCCCACAAGAGGGACTGCGTAACTGTTGGACTGCTGGATGGAATACTACATTGTGCTTGCCGTGAATTCCAGGACTGCAATTGCTGTAAAAATATATAAGTGTAGATCTGGAAGTTTCGGAGCTCAGATGATGCCGATATTTCAGATCCGGGCTTTATGATGAATAACCAAGATAACCCATAAAGGATTTCCAGATCTGACAATCTTGGAAAATCACCCTCTTAGGCCCTGCAACTATATGATTGTTGGGTATGCAGATCTGAAGCAAGAACTGATCATAAGATGAATGCAATGTGATACAATCAGATCTATGCTTGAAGGGCTGATCTCTTCACTAGATCCTCAAGCTATAAGCTCAAGATCTAGCTCCTCCTTCCTCCTCCATTGATTGCAGCTACTGAATACACAACAATTGAGTAAAACTGCGCTGTCAAAGAGGGAGGCTTTATAGCCTGATGCTAGATGCTGCAATGAAGCTCTTGGATGATGGAAATGATGTGGCCAAAGTGAGTAGATGGTCCCTCATAGGATTTCTAGCTGAAATACTGGAAACTTCCTTCCTCCTTAAGATCTGCAAGACTGGACTGCACAATCCCTTGGGGAATTGCTGCTGCATGGAGGTATGAAATGATGGTCTGAATGTCGGATATGAATATGCTGCTCCTAGAAGGCTAATCTTGAAGCACAAGGTGAAAGGATGAATCCTCCACCGATTTCCTAGCTGAAATGCTAGAAACAACCTCCACCTCTCAAATCCTCAAGCAGGAATGCATAATTCACGAGACTGAATGTACATATGAGAGTGGATGAATGTGGCACCAATTCCTGATGATGTATGGCAACTCAAAGAAATCTTCCCAGAGTAGGTACTCGAGGTACCCCGTGGGTAAGGGTGGGATTTCCGCTTGGAAGCACCTGTGTGCTAAACAACACTATAGAATTAGCTCAACAATTGAAGCATGCATAGAAATGTCAAAAGACAAATCCAGATCTAAACAGATCATAAATAATATTCTAATGCCTGCCTTCTATTGCTGCCTTCATCTCCATTATACGGTTTGTGAGCATTCCATAGCCCTGGCCCACCTCATAACTGTGACGCACATATGGCTACTAGCCTCCATGAATGCTGCACTGTCTCTCCATGTTCTCCACCATCTCCGCATTTAATTTCCACTCTCTCCATCATGTGTGCATTAGATGCACAACTTCCTCCACTATCTCATCATTAGTTCTCTATTATCTTACTTTTAATGCACCATGATCTCATTTGACTTCCTCCATGATCTCCATGATCTTGTCTTTAAGAATGCATGATCTCCACTCATTCTTCATTAATGAGCTTCTCCACTACTCCATAATGCAGATCTATCTCTAAATTATCCACATACACACATCAAAAGTGGATTTTATTCATCTATGGGGTTTATGGGTCCCTCCACCCTCTTATTTACTTAATTAATTAAGAAAATCAAGAACTTTAATATTCCAATTATATGATGGAAAATTGGGAATATTACAAGGAGTTCAAGAAGGCAAAGCCCCACACGTTTGATGGAGAAAATAAGAAGGAAAAATAGGTAGAAGTATTTATATTGGGAATGAAGAAATACTTTAGAGTACATGAATACTTTGAAAAAATGAAGGCAAAGTAGCTATTTTCAACTTGAAGGGAAAAGCTGATAAATGGTGGGAGGATTTGAGGATGTCAAAAGCATTAGGTAGAAGGAGTTATCATGGAGAAATTTTGAGAAATATTTTTGTGAGAAGTACTTGCATAAGAGATATTGTTATCCTTGATAAAAACTACGTTTGTCTAGGTTTGTCTTAGTTAAGTTAGGTTAGGTCATTAGGATGAAATAAGGTCATGAAATTCATTAAATTTCAAATATTGTACATAGCTTAAGGGGTCTAAATGGTCATTGGTCATGCAATAAATGTCTCATCAAGGTAAACTTCATAAAAATCTGATTGCATGGGTAATAAAGATAATTTTTTGACACTTGGCCACTTATTCTGGAGTCCGCAGCGTATTTGGTGTAAAACAGTCTATTTTCGCTACAGAAGTGCCCGACAATTCAATAGTGAATTTTCCCTCCCAATAACTATAAACTCTATGAACTTGTATTTTATGCTAACAGTGGGATAAGTGGTATCTTATCAGAATTCCAATGGTCAGTGTACACTTGGTCTTCATGGTACTTTTCAGTTATCTGTCATGATCATATGTCATGTGCATGCGTGGTAATCATTATGCCTTCCATCATTTCGTTTTTCCCACTCATTTCATCTTTCCTAATTTATCCTGATCCCTAATTCGAAAAGCAACACCTTGCCTTTCATCCTTGTAAGCTGTTTGAACCTTTTGCCAACAGTCTTGAGTCTTGATTTTTTTCCAATAACTGTCTTAGGCTAGGTGTTACCCGTGTCAAGGAAGGTGCTTGCTGTCTCAAACAATTTTGCAAGTGTCAAAGTAGAAGCTGATCAATGTTGTGTTTGAAGGTATGGATTCACATAAAATGAAAAAAAAAGGGTGGCACTATGGTTAGATATGAGCCCATGGATATGAGGCTGATTGCAGAAGATGTCGGCTTCTCACAAGCTCTTACAAATGCAGGTTGCATATGGTTCTACTAGAAATTGCAAGGATATCATGCACGGGTGTCCAAATATTTAGCTGTAAACTTCATTAGTATAGGTTCATGTAGAAATTCATATAAATGATATGTTATACATCCGATATTCTCCCGATCACACACTATTTGACTTCATGCACAATACAAAATATCTTCTACCATTGATCATTAATTGCGGAAATAAAAACAATCACATGCGCACATTAAAACCATAAACATTCACACATATGAACATAGTATTTTATGGAAAAGCTTAAAGATGAAAACCCCCAAATATATGTATATTATATGTCATAGATATCATGTAACAATCATTATACAAATCTCCTCACAATCTCTCAGTACAATCTCCAATTGCTACACACTAATCAGGTCCGATCTAGCAAAACACATGCTCCAATCTCTGCCACCTGCTAGCCTGCCTCTACTGTGCAATCACTGCTAAAGAATGGCTCTGAATGAACTAGAATTGGTCCAGCCTTTCTCACGCAATCCTCATTGGCATCTCCAACCATGTGTGGTGAAAACTCATGCAACACTATTGTCACAATTGATAGTCACACTGCTCTTTCACCTACCTCTTCACTGGTCTCCACCAAAACTGTCCATGCACTGTAGTTAACTGATGTATTATTTAGTTGATTAATGAGTTAATAATTAGTGAATTAATCAATAATTAATTCACACCACTCTCACTAGTGTATCAATCAGTTAGACTAGATACAACTAGCTCAACTATGTTTAACTCAGTTAAACTGAACACAACTCCACCAACTACCTTAATAACTCCACCAAACTCTGTCACATGAGTTCTAACTGAAGTATCCATGAAATAGCTCCACTTAACCCTCAGGAATAACGTAATTCCTTCTGTAAGCTCCTATGCCACATTTGTGCACTTAACTAAAGTGCTCCAAGAGAATAAGATAATGTTTATAGTCCAAATATTATTAAGAGATAATAATATTTGACATATCTATTTTTAGAATGGAAATCTAAAAATAGATTCTGCCCAATATGTCTAAAAATAGAAGTCCATCTATTTTTCCAACTTGACCAACCATCCACAAATATCATCCTGCAACTCATAGAATATGATCGACATGTCTAAAAATAGAGATAGTCTAAAAATAGACTTGCGCCAAGAATAGCCTGTGGGCCCACTTAGTGAAGGCGACTCTTTTCACTAAGCTCATCTTGTTGCAATATCAACAGTTCAAAGGTGGGCATCCTCAATTTTACTGTTTCTCCTGAGACCATTGCATAGGCAACCGAGCTTCCAAGGTCTGGAGAGGAGTGGTTTAAAGCAACAAAGTTTAAGCTTCAAAACTGTGATGAATTTCTAAAGGAGGAACACATAGGCATTGACATGAGCTCAAGCATCTTGAGGAATTTCCTTAAGGACAACTATTCAAAACTGCTGATGGTGATTCATAAATATTTTACTTGTGAATGTATATTTCACATGATCTATCAATACCACTTCACATTGTTTCTTCATTTCACAGGTGAACAACCTCTAGATCTATTATTTTTTCTGTGTAGGAGTTTAGGCAAAATGGCTGACAAGGTGCAAGCTAAACCTGAAAGCAGTGATACTTATATTTTTGATAATGGTTTAATTAAATTTTTAGTTATGGAGGAGTTGAAGAAGTTAAACAGGGATTGGTCCACTTTTCTGTTCTTGAGTGGGTATGAGGTGGATTTCCTCACTCCTAGAAAGACACCTAGATCAAAGACAAATACTCCAAAGAAAGATAAATAACCTAGTGCTGAAATAGAGGTTGAACATGAGGTGGAGGTGCAGACAGAGGTGCAACCAATGGAGGTAGAAATTGATCAGTTGCAGGAGACAGTGGTGCCTAAACAAACCCCTACTAGTAGTAAAGTCAAAACTGATACAAGAACCCATAGAAGGATCACTGGAAGTCAAACTGAAGGGAAAGCCAAGTTAGAAGATATCTTGCAGGAAATTGACATTGAAGCATCTCCTGTTGTGAATCCTGTAGATGTTAAAGGAGAAAAAACCAAGAAAAAGGGTCTTAAGGCTAAGAAGCTAGATTTTTCCAAAGAAGACTCGGGTTTTATTTTTAAACCTAGGAAGCCACTCACTAGGTCACAGTTATCAAAGGGAGACAAATATGAGAAGCTGCATAAGGAACTAGAAAAGAAGAAACAACCAACAAGGGAAGAAATCATAAAGTTATCTCCAACAGAGGCAAAGGCGATTAAAACAAGGAAAGGCAAAGAAAAATTTCAAGAAAAGTTTGAATTGGATATTTTAAAAGAACAAATTAAGGAAGCTAGAGAAGAAATTTTATAAGCTAAGCTAGAGTTAGAAAAATTTAAATAAGAAAGGCAGAAGCCAATAGAGTTCAAAAAAGAAGTGAGAAAACTGATTGATTTTTATGATGAGGTTGCAGAGGGGTCAAAGAAGATGTTGAAGGGGACACTACCCATGCACAGGATGATGAAACATCTCTTTAGGAGGAACAGGTGGCTGCCTTAATAAATAAGGAAGTTACAAGGCCAAGTCAGAGAATTAGAAATACAAATGGATATGGTGCAAGCAAAGTTGAAGAAAAAGGGTTTAAAGATGATTGTAATGGAAGATGACCCTACTGCTCCTTAAGAGATGGTAATACACACCTTTTTGGCCACTTTTTGTCTTAGGATACCATATCAGGTTAGTTACAAAGCTGCAAGAATGTTTTTGGAGTTAAAGAGAAAAAAAATCAAAATCTGGTTAAGTTAGAAAATTTCGTAGCGAGCTCCAAGCTTGAAGCTGAGTTTTCGCTACGTACTTGCTGTAGAATTTTTTGAGGTAAAAATTCCAAAGATATCATGTCAGAGGTAAATAAAGGCATGTGTTTACCTTATTATATCCAATGAAGACACTGTCACAGGCATAAAAGTCAGAAAATTTGTAGAAGGTGGTGAAATGAAAATGCTATAGAAACTACGCTACGAACTTGCCTAAATACTTTGTTTTTCCAGCAAGCTAAAGTTTTGGTCTTTTTGAAGCATTTAATGTATTTCGGGGAGAATATGAGTCATCAAAAGAAATTGAGAAGTGTCATTGGGACACCTGCTGATGAATACAACTCAGCAATACACTTCATAAGGTTGACATGGTTGAAAACACATCATTTTTTCCACCTCACCAATACACAACTCATCTTCAAATTCAGAATATCAGGACCTGAAATCTAGCATGATAATTTTCCACCTGATCATGGTTTTTGCCACCTAAACAAGGTTGTTTGGTTCGATAGCCACCATTAGCATGGGTTATTTAAAGTTTGTTGATGCAATTAATAGTGATCGAGTCCTTTTAGACTACAAAATCTTTCCAATAGAATTATCTCTATTTTTTCTCAATGTAATGAATTCCTTTTTGGATTAGATCTCTAAATCAGGTTCGAGAGTCTATGCCAGGTGGCAAACCTATGTAAAATGGATTCACTCTATAAATAGAGTAGTTTTAGAGTTAGAGAGGGTTGATGGATGTAATGACCAAAGCTACTATTGTAATTTTTTTTCCACTCAGTTAATAGATAGTTGCAGAGGTCTTTGTTCAGACCTGAGATTCTGATTGAGATTTTATGTGTTTGTGTCCTTTATATTTTGAATGTTAATTCAACTTGATCATACATAATTACTTGGAATTAATAAACCTTATGGTCCAACTTCCTTTATGTATTATGTTTGCTGTCAAAATTATTTTATAAGAGCTCATATTCCTCAGTTTCCATGAATGATACTTATTTGTAATTGAGTTTCCATGCAACTCCATGCCCAATGGTATCCCTCACTCATCTTCCATCTGAAAAAAATCATCTAAAAGACATTTTAGGAGTTATCCATATTACCTTTTCTTGAGAGAGCCCTCTCTAGTTGGAAGGGCTAACTTCCAACCCAAGTGGTTTGAAATAGTTACATCAAATTGACTGTTGAACAATCGAATTAGTCCCAGTTTGGTGATAACAGATACTATGAAAAAAATTTAAATAGTTACATGCACATAAGTTAGGGTAGCTTATCACACATGAATACACCAATAAATTCTTAGAATTGTTGCAATATGTGTCATACATCCTAGATGAGAAAGTGAATTTTCAAAGGTACCTCAATGGGTTACCACAAGCTTACCAAGACATGATTGAGTTTGATGAGCCAAGAAAATTATAAGATACCATCTAGAAAACTAAGTACTACTATGATCAATCTAAGCATAAGGTTAAGCTCGAGACATATAGGAAGAAAAAGGACATAACCAAATTTAAAGTAAAAGGATCAAAATCTCATGGGCATAGTTAGTCGGGGAAACACAATAAGTTCACCACCTGTGCCAAAGCAGGATTCCAATGAAATTTCCTTTTGAAAATAGATATTGACCCATTAAACCAATCAAAGAAGAGGTTAAGTGGCCCAAGGGAGGACCATATTGTGTTGGATATGTGGAGGAAACCACCTGCAAAGGGACTATCCTCACCAACAACAACAAAATGATAAAAGGTTGCACAATGTGCAAGAGGCAACAATGGTGAATTATGTGGCATAGAATTTTCCTTGAATTTATGTAGTGTTGGATAACCAACTATTAGATCATCAAGCTTCAATTATCGAAACGGAAGGTATGATCATTAATCAACTGGTTGCAATTTTAATTTATCCAAGCTCTAATTTCAGTTATATCAACCCAAAAATTGTAGAATATTGTGTCTTGCAAAAGAAATACATGCTAAGTATTGGATAGTCATGCTAGCCACGAGAGCCAAGAAGAGAGTGACAAAGATAATGGAATCATGCCACTTAGAACTGGACAACATGCCCACAACAATGAATCTCAACATACTTATGTTGTGTGATTTTGACATTTCAATTAGCATGGATTGGTTGGAAGACCAGAGGACAAAAGTGGTTTCTAATAATAAAATACTAGAGTCCCTTACTGATGAAGATTAAGGAAAGACACTAAATAGGAAGATAAATCCTATTTTAGTGAGGCATATTTCAATGCTACAAGTGAAGAAATGAAGTCGAAAGGGGTGTGCCATGTTTATGATCCAAGTTATTAGCGTGACATAAGGAAACAAATCCAGAATCTAGGATCACCCTATTTTAAAACAATATAGCGATGTATTTCTAGAAGAAATATCGGGGTTGTCTCGCAAGAGAGACATCGAATTATCCATTAAATTGATTCTCGATTCAATACCAATTTCTAAGACCCCTTATCATATGAGCACGTTAGAGCTTGTAGAATTAAAACTACAACTGAGAGAGATGTTGGATAAAGGGTACATCAAAACTAGTGTGTCACCCTGGGGAGCCTCAACGCTATCTATAAAGAAGAAGGGTGGCATACTATGACTATGTATTAATTACCAATAGTTGAACAAAGAAAAGGTGAAGAAATAATACCCACTTTCTAGAATGGACGATTTGTTTGACTAATTTGAGAGGATCCATGATATTTTATAAAATAGATTTAAGATTTGGATATCATAAAGTCAAAATTAAGGACAAGGATATTCATTAAACAACATTTTGATAGATATATGAGCACTATGAGTTCATGATGGTACTGTTTAGATTTAGAAATTCTCCAACCAGCTTTATGTGCTTGATGAATAATTCCCTTAGTCAATACTTGAAAATTTTGTCATGGTGTTTGTGTATGATATCCTGATTTAATAAAAAACTAGAGAA
The DNA here is from genome assembly GCA_034641835.2 of Pinus albicaulis. Lineage (NCBI taxonomy): Eukaryota > Viridiplantae > Streptophyta > Pinopsida > Pinales > Pinaceae > Pinus > Pinus albicaulis. The sequence goes on along the minus strand of CM076577.1, from coordinate 999,188,387 downwards.
GAGCGTGAAGAACACTTGAAAGTGACATTGTAGCTACTAAGAGAACACAAATTGTATGCTAAACTCGACAAATATGAATTATTTAAGTCACAAGTTTAGTACTTGGAGCATTTAATCTTAAAGGAAGGTGTTGTTATGGGTCCCAAGAAGATCAAGGCCATCATGAAGTGGACTACTCCCCGAAATGTCATAGAAGTTAAATATTTCGTGAGATTGGCCAGATATCACCAACGGTTCAATCAAGAATTTTCAAATATTGGGCATCCAATCACACCCCTGCAGAGGAAAGGAGTCAAATTCCAATTGACATCAAAGTGCACAAATAGTTTGAAGAACTCAAGAAATCAGTCATGCGTGCACATATATTGAGAATAACTGAATTCATAAAAGGATTTATTGGTTTGTATAGATGCCCATAAGGAAGGACTAGGTGGAGTTATAATGGAGGAAGGGCATGTGGTCTATTATTAATCAAGAAAATTAAATGAGCATGAAAGGAACTATGTCACCCATGACATATAAATCGTAGTAATTTTGCATGCACTAAAGATGTGAAGGCACTACTTGCTCACAATAAAAAATATGCTAATGTCAAATCTCAAAGAGTTGAGATAATTTTTTGACCAACCCAAGCTAAATGCAAGAAAATCCATATGGTTGTCTTTGATCAAGAATTTGACTTTGAGATAAAGCACATTAAAGTCAAGGAGAGCAAGGTAGTAGATGCACTTAGTAGAAGACTGCAAGTGGCTCACTTAGTAACCATGAGCACTTGTCAATGTGATATGAAAGAAAATATCAAGGAAACCTTGATACAAGTTGAGCACTTTCAACATGTGAAATATTTTTTGTAGTAGGAGCCAGAAGGGCCACTAAGTAAGAATTATATGCTCACAAATGAGGGAATGTTTAAATTCAAGGACATGTGGTATATACCTTGTATGGGTGACTTGAAGAAGCTCATCTTGGACTATTTTCACAAAGTACCTTATTCAAATCATCCTAGTTATCAAAATATGATAACAACCATGAAGAAAGTATTATTGGCCAGGAACGAAGAAGGAAGTTGCTGAATACATTGCTAAGTGCCTAGAATGTCAACACGTTAAAGTGGAATGAAGACACCCAATGATATTATTGTAACCAATTCCAATCCCTGAGTGGAAATGGGAAGTCATATCCATGGAATTCATCATGGGATTGTCGAAGACACCCAAGCAACGTGATGCCATTATGGTGGTAGTGGAAAAATTGAGCAAGGTATATCACTTCATACTTATCAAGTCCACCCACAAGGCCATTGACATAGCTCATATTTTCATGAAGGATATATTCAGGTTTCATGGAATACCCAAGAAGATCATATTAGATCGGGATGCCATGTTCACATCAAATTTTTGGAAAGCATTGTTTGTTGGCTTCAAGACTCAACTAGCATTCATCACAACCTATCACCCTCAAATTGATGGAAAAACTAAAAGGGTGAACAAAATTTTAGAGGACATGTTGAGAATGTATGTTATGAATAAACTAATATGGTGGGAAGAGTTCCTTCCATTAGTTAAATTTACATGCAACAATGGTTATCAAGAATCACTGAAGATGAGCCCTTTCGAGGCTTTGTATGGTAGAAAATGTAATACACCTATTAGATGGGATGACCCAATGAACATAGTGGTTCTTGGACCTGATATCCTAAAGAAAATGGAGCAGGAACTAATTAGTATCAGGGAAAAATTGAAAGCAACCCAAGATAGGTAGAATTCAATGCAAAAATAATTACAAATGGGAGATCAAGTATATCTCTGCATCAAATCAAGGAAAAGCTCACTGAAAGTGGGGTATTGTTCTAAGTTAGCACCCAAATTTTGTGTACCATTTTATTTTTTTGAAAGAGTGGGACCAGTTCCCTATGCACTATATTTACCACCCACTGTAAGGCACACAAAGAATTTCATATATCCTTGCTTAAAAAGTATGCACGTGATGCTAATAGCGTGATTGATTGGTCTATGATATAGGTGGAATTTGAGGGAGAGTTCCAACCATAACCAATATTCATCTTGGACTGAAGGAATACCATGCTCCAAAATTGAGTAACAGAGTAGGTCAAGGTGCAATAAAATCACTTTGAACCATGTGAAGCAACCTCGGAATATGCAGATCAAATGAGGGCATTGCATGGATTTTTTTTTAATGTGTAGGTGGGCATAAAATTTGTGACTATGAAACTTAGCTTTTGTGGTTGCTCTTTATTTGTAGAATATCGAGGGTGATGTTCCTTTAAGGGGGTGGGGTTTGTAACATCTCCTGTTTTGGCTCCTTCGTTTTGTAATATCAATTATAATCTCAACACTAGTGTGGGAAAACCACAACTAATTGAACCTTTGATTAAAGAATTTCTAATTATTATTATTATTATTAATTAACTAAAAATAACTGAAGAATGGGAAACCTTATGGATCCTTGGTTTGATGGAAGCTTGCTTGCTTGTGTATTTCGAAAGCCATGCCTAGCAAAATTTAATTTCTAAATCCATTTGCATGCTCACGTGTTTTTAAGCCATGACCTGACCCAACGAAATTTAATGTTGAAGTTGATTGAAAACTCGGGGAGACATTACCTGACAGGTTCTAATATGATGTGATTGGCGTCGAACTAGAGTTGGAAGAGTTGTTGAAAATTCATTTGTGAGAGCAGAGATTGGACTAGGTAATATCCATTCCCATTTCCCCCCTCACAAATTAAATAGACAACCTTTAGGAAAACACACCAAAGAGATAAGGCAATGCTCTTTCAGTTGTGCCAAGGGATGTAGGAGGAATTCTACTTGTACACACAATAATAGTGAATCTGGGGTTGACCATTCGATTGGAATTCATTTTTTGAGCACTTCTCTATTTAAATTCCCAATCAAGTGCGGGCATACATATCTCATGAAGGATTGAAGACTTCGAGGTTGGTCTGAGATAGTGTTGAGTTGTGTAGTGTGACTTGGATGACCTAGTAGTGTTAGGGTTGACTTAGAGTCGGGTGCGCTATGACCTTGACCCTGTACCCTGTGAATATGGGTATTAACCACCTTGACTTTGTTTTATACCACTTAAATCCTTGTGTGAACCTGTGTTTCCAGTGTGCAGTTTAGTGATTGAACAAAAGCAATAGGTGCTTGTAATTACATCGATGAACCACTTAATGCTTGCTAATTTCTTTCTAACTGGATGATGAACCACACTCATAGAGGAATAAAAATCTGAAATTAAGCATTATACCACCTCTTATGTTTACTATTTTTCTAATGAACCAATTAGTGCTTGTTGTTTAGATAATGAACCATTAAATGCTTGCTGAAGGGTTGAATAAAACCACTAGGTGCATGCAATTAGGTTGATGAACCACTCAGTGCTTGCTAACTAGATAATGAACCACCTTCATAGTGGATTCAATCTCTTAGAACTGAGTGATATACCCCCCTTGGAATTTGGGTGAATCCTCGTGTTTTGAAAGTAAGAGAGTAAGTTAGTCATTGTGGTGCTTACTGATAGAGAGTAGTTGATGAACCACGTGGAAAACAGACCTCATGTCATGAGTGTTTAAGTAAACCATTGGTGTGAATTTTCCCTGTGCAAGCATTTCCTCAGACTCTAGATCCAACTTGGGTGTGGTTAGCTACAAGAGATATTGCAGTGTAGTTGACCTATGGTTGGGTGGAGAGTGGAAGTCCCTGCTTTAGTTGCAAACTGTTAAAACACTCAGATATTTATAATGTTCTATGCATATTTTAATTATGGATTATCACAATGTTTTATATGTTATTGACTGATGGTCTGAATTCCACTAAGGATTAATCAATTATCTTGCAAGTTTCAGTTATGTTAAATGTTGGAATTGGGTAACTCATTGCCATGCTCATGAATGTAGGCTATCTCATATGTTGCAAATTTATATTATGTGTTGTGATTTAAGTGAATCACTAGATAATGTTGACGAATGACATAATTTAGGAATGATGTGATGATTTGTGGGTTTATGTACACACATATATTGTTATGACTAAGAAACGAACTCAGCTATGCCATCTTGAGATTAATTGTTTAATACATGATATGTAACCCTATTGAATTATTACACAAACCTATATGTCGCCTCACTAATGAATGAATACATCCTACCTCATTTAAGAAGTTAGCTAGCTTGCAATAGGCAACGAAGTTGGATTGCTATATAAAATTTACCTTGTGTAATGGAGAATTTGGGTAAATAGGTTTTGGAACTATGCTTTCCACTTATACGAGACATGACGTAAAAATTTGGCCTTATTGGTGCCATTTTATTATATTATATACAAGGCTCAGTATTACTGAGAATCTGTTTTTAGGCCTCAACTCTTTTCTATAGAGATGTGGCACTCAGACAGTTACCCATTGGTTGAAGGAATTTCCCAACTCTTAATTATTTTCTCTTTTCCCTTGCCTTAGTGCTTTCCACAAAATCTAGCGATTCAAGTATCTGGTGGTGGCAAGGGCCATCACCTATGTGAGCAAGACAGAACTCATCTAGACTATATTTCCCTTATTCAGTGTAGGCCACATCTGAGGTGTGGTGGGAGAATTTACATCTACAACATGTCAAATGTGGCAGGGCCATATTACCTTATGGTAGATTCAAATATCCATGGATCCGGAGATCCATACATGGAGAGGGCGGATATAAGGCTAAAAGGTTAGATGAATGAATGTTGTAGATGACCAAATTAATATGAAGTGTGGTTGGATTTGGTGATCTAGATTCAAGGATGGAAAAGGGTGCACACCCCCATGAAGCCCTGGATGGTCGCAGGGCTGAATCATCTTCAAATAATTAGATAGATCCATATATCCAGGGGTCAAAGAATATTAAAGAGTGAAATGATGTTGCAACACCAGATTGACCATGGACCATATATAATGTAAAATGCTGCCAAAAATAATGCAAACAAGAGTGGCACCCAACTCTGGAACCTTGGGTGCAGAGTCTTACCATCGCTCACCGCCCACTACTTGGTCTTTTAATCATTCACAAATGGCAAGAAAAAGGCTGATGAAGTATCATGTCGATTTCGCGTGACATGGATTTGTGGGCCCCACTAGGATTGAGACATGGACCAAAATACATATAATGGGGAAAACCCCACAAAAACAAGGAGGGGAGACTCTATGAGCCTTGTGCTCAAGTTGACATGGCATTCCCCTGAGGGAAACACTTAGATGCCACATGGATATCACATGGTAGCTTGATGCAAATGTGGCATAATATGTTTGGTAAAACTTCAAATGAGTGTAACTTTGGATTCAGGACTCAGATCGAGATAAACTATCTCGACAAGCTAAATGCGATGGTGGTATCAAAATTTAATTTTGTAAACTTTTAAAAAGAAGATTTTTTAGCTCCATCTTCATGACAAACCTTGGAGGTCAAGTTAAAGCAGTAGGTAACACCTCCCACAACTTGAGAAAATACAATGGGTGGGAGGGAGTGTTACATCACACTTCCCTTTGCGTCGCAACCCAGCCTTATGAATTCCTGCTATTGTTTCCATTCCCCTTCCTCTGGGTTATTGTAGAAATTTGCTGAATAATGATTAAATATCCACCGAGACTATCCTGATCACATATCAATTCGAATTCATATGCAACACATAATCTCTTCCACTCAGATCATCACACATGCGGAAATAAAACAAGCGATAGCACATCAAATCATCATACACATTAACACAGTATGTATGGGGAAAGCTTATAGCTGAAAACCCCGCAGCTATATGTGTATATTATAATGGAGAAAACATGTAACAAACTCGGTACAATACTCCTCACAAGTACTCAGTACTATCTCATGAAGTTACCCACAAACTAGCTTGGTTTTGAGCAGTTCAGTTTAAAAACTCATGTTATGCCCTCTTCTTAATCAGGGCTGCATCTATAGAGATACAAGATTGAATCTCTTGGCTTAATAGTGCAATCATCACTGAGAGAATTCCTCCAAGTGTAATGCAAAACTCATGCAAAACAAATCTGCCAACTGATAGCTATACTCACCCTTTCATCTACCTCCTCCACTGGTCTCCACTGAACTGATCATGCACTGTAGTGAACTGAAGTGTTCTTGAGTTGACTAATGAGTTACTAATTAGTGAATTAAATAATATTTAATTCACTCCACTCATAACTAATTGATTAGCTAGTTAAACTAATCTCAACTAGTTGAACTAAATCATGAGCAACTCACTGTTTCTCATTAACTCCTGGCTTCCACCTTGTAGTCCCCTGCTTAAGTCAACCATGTCAATGCCATCAAACTCTTGGGAATAGTAATTCCTAGGGCAAAGATTGGTCACTTCCAGGCTGGGCCAGAGTCTCCCGAAAGTCAAATTCTTGTTATAGTTGCAAATAACAACAAGGTGATAATGTTTGACCCCCTATTTTAGGATGGCGGTCTAAAAATAGACATCGACCTATCGACCTATAGGTCATAAAATAGAGGTCCATATATTTTTACCAACATGAACAATACTCCAAGAATAACATACTGCAACCCCTGGACCATGCTCCATATGTCTAAAAATAGACATAGTCTAAAAATAGACTTTGCGCCAAAAATAGCCTGCGGGCCCACTTAGTGAAGGCGACTTCATTTCACTAAGCTCCATCATCTTCTTGCATTTTCAACACTCCCTCTCAACAAGATATGGATTATCTGCAACCCCTATCCTGCCTCTGTGGAATTCGAACTTGCTCCTGGTGAGCGCCTTCGTCAAGATGTCAGCATCCTGATCCTCCGTGGGAACATATGAAAGCATCATGATTCTCCACTGAACACAATCTCTGATATGATGGTACCTGATGTCGATATGTTTGGACCTATCATGAAATACTGGATTAGCCGAGAGCTTGATGCAGCTCTGGTTATCACAGTAGATCACTGTAGGCTCCAAATGCAACCTGAACAAACCTGCGAGGATGTTCCTCATCCAAATAGCCTAGCTCCTTATCTTGACTAAACCATTTGTATGTCTTTTCGGCATTTGCTGAGCCAGAGTGCCAGATCTCGATTCCTGCTGTGCAGAGAAGCTAACATTGACGCTCTTGGGTCCAGTTGGGCTCCCTATCCCGCATCAGTGAAGCGAAGCTTGGCTCATGCTCTGTCAGTATCCAAGACCATATCTGAGTGTGCCAGGGGCTCTCTGGACATGATACCCTTTGCTTTCACTGCCTTCCAAGAGCTTGGCGGAAGCAACCTGCTCCTGGCGTTCATGCCTGTATGTCGGGTCGTGTGAAGCTGGGGCTCCTGCAGCGACCCCAACTGTCGATGAACGGTGGCATCCACTACTCCAGTGGAAGTAGCATCCTCCTTCCTCCAACCCGGAAAGAGGAGTGTCAGCCAAGACTTGACCACCCACATGTTGAACCTCTCTAGAATCTCCGGGGCATACTTGCCCTGAGAAACAAACAGTCCTCCGCTGCGCTGCCAAATCTCCAATCCCAGGAAATAATGAAGGATGCCAAGTCCTTCATCTCGAACTCTCGTGCAAGATACTCCTTGCATGAAAGTATCAACTGCTCATCGCCAGTCAAAATCAGATCATCTACATACAGTACGATGATCAACAGCTTCCCCTCCACCACAATCTGGTACAGGTTTGGATCTGCCTCACTCTTGGAGAATCCAAGCCCGGTGAAGTAGCTGTCTATCCGAGTGTGCCAAGCACGAGGTGCTTGCTTCAGCCCATACAGTGCTCTCTTGAGTCGGCACACATGCGACTCACTGCTGAAGATCTCAAAACCTTCAGGCTGCTCTATGTACACCTCTTCCTCAATAACTCCATTGAGGAACGCAGTCTTCACATCCATCTGATGAATGTGCCACCCCATCTGCGCTGAGAGAGCAAGGATCGTACGTATGGAAGAGTACCTTGCGACAGGTGCAAAAGTCTCCTCATAGTCAATCCCCTCGATCTGTGAGAAGCCACGGGCGACAAATCTCGCCTTGTACTTCTCCACACTCCCGTCAGCCGCCTGCTTCACTTTGTAGATCCATCGCGAACCTACAACTGATTTCCCAACCGGTCTTGGGACAATATCCCATGCACTGTTCCTGATGATCGAATCATATTCTTCGATCATGGCATCAACCCATGCGGGTTCCTCCACAGCTTCCTCAAAAGAGGATGGCTCCGTCACAACACATTGACTCACAAGAGCCATGTATCCGGTGTACCGATCCGGTGACTGTCTCTGTCTGCGCTGTGCTGTAGGTGGTCCTACAACCTTCTCTGCATCCCGAGCCAGTCGCTCAGCTTCTGTAGTGCGCATGCGCCCTCTGATGGTTGGCGCTGCCTGGGTGGTTTCTTCCACCTCCTGAACCTCCTCTTGTGGCTGATCCACATTCGGAAGCTCCTCCTTAGGAACTAACAGCTCCTCATCTGCATGCAAGTGTAGCTCCCTCTCAAGCGAACATTGCATGGCTTTCTCCTCCTGAAATTTTATATCCCGTCGCACAACAGTCTTGCGACTGTCTGACAAATACACCCGGTAGTTGTGAGGTGTATCAGTGTACCCCACAAATATTCCAACCTCAGCAGTTGGATCCAAATTCCTTCTCGCATCCTTCGTCACATGCATGTAGACAGGAGAACCAAAAATCCGCAAATGGGAAATATCAGGCCTCTTGCCAGAATAAGCCTCCTCCGGTGTACTCATGCCGAACATGAGACCACGGTTCTTGCTCTATCTTGTGTGCATGCCTCAACCCACAAGTGAAGGGTAGGGACAGTCCTTTGTTTCTCCTTCCGTCAAGCACCCACCGATCGTTACGTTCTTCCGCTCAGCCACCGGATTACTGCACAGCAGGTTGTAAGTGCGATGAGCTCTCTCAGAATCCTTATATTTGCCGAGCATCCTTGGTCGAAAGATGAATTCTACAGTTATCACTCGAAAAAAGCAATCACCTTGTTGAACCCCAGAGCTAAAAATGAGAGGGGGTGAATCAGTTTAATACAATCCTGATCTTTTAAAACTTTTCATTAAACTTATTTACACCTTCATTTCAAACTCAATTTGATGTGAGAGTAATTTTAGAATGTAATCAGAAAGTGTTAGTTTAATAGAGCAGTAGACTTAATATGAGAGCAGCAGGTATTAAGCAAATGATACATATGAGATCAATACATAAATATCATGCACAGAGACACCAGATATAAGTGGAAACCCATAAAGGGAGAAAACCACATCTTATTATTGTTGTGATGCAAAGGCAAGCTCCAACTCCCTCTCACCACTGTTTTTCTGCAGGCACCAACCTACAGGAGGCTCCTACCTCAATTCTGCAAGCTACAACTTGCAAGGAAGCACCAACTCCCTTCAGGTTTCTGCAGGCACCAACCTACAGGAGGCTCCAACCTCAGTCAGCTACAACTGACGACTATCAAGCTGCAACTTGATAGGGAAGCTCCAACTTCCTCAATTTATCAAACTGAATGTTTGCTGATTTTCCTCAAATATCAGCTCTGTTCTGTAGCTTCTCTTAATCTTCTCTGCCTTCTATATTCTGCATTCTCTCTATATATGCTCTCTCCCTTGCTCTCAAAAACTCACTCTGCATATCAAGATGATATTATTTATAGATTTCCTCACATGACTGTTTGTATTCTGCTTGGAATTTGAAATGGAAAGTCATGTCTCTTTGCCTTCTGCCTTCTCACTCCTTTTATCAGCTTACTCATAAATTATGACTGTAGGTGTCAATTTTAACATTATAGTGGGAGTTTGTTTTCTCTCGGAGACTTGCCAATGCATCACAAACAATAAAAACAATTAAAATATTTACATTCTTATTACAAAGTGAACTCTAGCTCAACTCATTTAGTCTTTTGAATCGATGCGCATTTGTCTTTTCTTTGGCTATCTTTGTCCTTTTTGTGACTGTGTTTTATCTCCTCTCGGCTCTATTTGCTTTTCTGTCCTCTGTGGGGGTGTAACAGCTGCATACGTGTAACTCTGCCTTTTAAATAAATGAAATGCAATTGCTGACTTTTTAAATCAGGGCAATTTCAACCCTTTTCATGCCACGAGTGTCTTGTTGATGTGGAAGTTCCTCAAGCGGAACGAACATAGATCACAGTCGTTGTATATTAATAATCGCCCTCCCATTAAGCCGAGGCCCGAGGGTTCACAACCCATGTGGCATATTTTAATACAACTGCAACCGTGCTTTATATATATCTAACAACAATCCTTTTATATATAAATAATCGCCCTCCACCTTAAGCCTTTGGTCTTATTTTACAATCCAATGAGTCGAATCACAACCACTAATATATGAAAGGGTTGGGCCCCACATATCCGTCGGCGAATCGGTGGTGTCAAACGAAAACTTGCGATTGCAATTGATCAAACGGACGCGATGACCACATAAAACATGTCTCATAGCGCAATCGGGTCCGAACTTTGAACAAATGAAATTGGGGTGCATAATAGAAAAGTTCTGATTGCGATCAGAACACGGATGCGATTTGCACATATTAACTCCCGCATATAACAAGATCAGGTCCGCCACTTCAATCGCAGCATTTTACAAAAGACTTGCGATCAATCGGAAAGTTCCAATTGCTATTAAGATCCCGGACGCGATTGAACTGATTAACTCCATTGTATAACGCCATCGGGTCCGCCACTTGATCAGAGCATATTACAAAAGACTTGTGATCAATCGGAAAGTTCCGATTGCGAGTAAGATCCCGGACGCAATTGAACCGATTAACTCCATCGTATAACGCCATCGGGTCCGCCACTTTATCGGAGCATATTGCAAAAGACTTGCGATCAATCGGAAAGTTCTGATTGCGATTAAGATCCCGGACGCGATTGAACCGATTAACTCCATCGTATAACGCCATCGGGTCCGCCACTTGATCGGAGCATATTACAAAAGACTTGCGATTGAACCTTTTCTCCGATTGCGATTGGGTGAGGGGTCCCACCTTATAAGCCATTTCGTTTTGATAGAACCTTTGGTTATATAGATATAAAGCGCTATGCTTGTATATAACTGATATATATGTTTATATATATATTTTGCTACTGGAGTGAAGCGATTCCCGGAATAATGTTTGTGTTGTATTATATGTATAACGCCGGTTGGAGTGTGCGATTCCCGGAATATGGTTCTGTATTATATGCATTGCCTTGTCGCTGGAGTTAAGCGATTCCCGGAATAGGGATTATGTATTATATGTATAACACCGGTTGGAGTGTGTGATTCCCGGAATTTTGTAACGGCTCTCTGCCTCTGTCACTTAGTCTCTGCCTCTACCTCTGCTGCTTCTGTCGCTCTGCCTCTGTCTCTACCTTTCGATAACGGTTCTTCACTGTGCTTCTATGACTGTTACATTTTGACTTTCTTCTTGCTGCCTCTATTGCTTTCACTGTGCCTCTTTTGCCTTCCTCTGCTTCAGCGCTGCCTCTTTTGCCTGAGTGCTGCCTCCTTTGCCTGAGTGCTTCCTCCTTTGCCATCAATGACAATATTTCCAACACCTTCTTCCCCGACTCCTTCTCGACCAGTGCTTTAAACTCACAGAACTTCACGAATGTATCGCTCTTCTTCTGCATGGAGAAGATCCAGCACTTTCGAGAGAAATCATCAACAAAGATCACATAATACTTGTGCTTTGCTGTCGAAGCAACTGAGAAAGGACCACACACGTCTGTGTGAACTCTCTCAAGGATCGTCGTGGCGCGACTATCCTTCTCCTGAAAGGTGGCTTTCACATACTTCCCTAAAGTACACCCCTTGCACTGATCTGACTGCGCAAGAGTGCCCTTAGGAAGCCCAGTAGAAATCTGCTGCAGGATCTTCAAAGCTCCATGGTGAAGGTGGCCCAATCTCCTGTGCCACAGTTCGCCCTCATCATCCCGACTCACCACTTCTCCCGCCTTGCATGCCATAGCTGCGTAGCCATCTACCTGCAACTGATAAAGGTTCTTGGTTCGAACCCCTATCTTCCGGGTCTCTCCAGTAGTCTTACTGCGCAGGAAGGCTTTTCCTTCGATGAAGACCACATCATACCCCTTATCCTCCAACATCGCCACAGAGATCAAGTTCTTCTTCAATCCAGGTACATGCATGACATCCCTCAATACAAAGGGTTTACCAGACTCCCTCTGAAAGGATATGGTACCGATACCAGTCGCATTGTATCTACCATCATCACCCATCTCGATGTGCACACCCAAATCTTTGTCCTCCAGATCTGAGAACAAATCCCGATCTCCCGTCATATGAAATGACGCACCGCTGTCCAAGAACCAAACCGATCCCATCACACTTGAAACCAAGCATGCGATCGGTGAAAATTCAAGCTCGAACTGTGAAGCCAAAGCTTCTCCATCTGCAGATCTTCCCGCTTGCTTGTTCTTCTTCTTCTTTGGACAATTGGTAGCATAATGTCCGTGATCATGGCAGTGAAAACACTTCACTTTCGCCATATTCTGCTTCTTGCCCTTTGCACCAGAATGAGAAGTTTTCTTACCCTTCCCTTTCTTTTCTTTGGCAACCAAAGCGCAATTTTCTTCATCAACTCCCTTTGATGAAGATCCATCTCGAGTAGTCCTCCTTATCTCCTCCTGCATGAGATCCGCCCAAAGGCGCTCCCATCCTGGCAGCTTCTCCCGACCATTGACACTATCTTGATATGAGTGCCAAGCCTTCGGAAGACCAAGGAGAGCCAGGTCGACCATGTCCTCGTCTTCGACAGTCACCCCCACACTTCCCAGCTCATATCTGCATTGAGTGAACTTCGTGAGGTATTTGGCGATACTGTCGCCTTTCTCCATCTTGATGTTCCTGAGCTTATCTTTGAGCGCCAGCTTCCTTTGGTCGCTCTTACTCTGGAATAGATCCGTCAAAGCTTTCCACATTAATTATGGAGAAGCCTTTCCATGCAGGCTGGATACAATATGATCCTTGACGCCCTCCAACAGGATCCTTCGACATTTCGCCATCTTCTTTTGCCATGCTTCGACTTCAGCAGGATCGGTGGGCTTTTGGACATCCATATCCACGAACTCCTTCAGTCCATTATCTTCTAATACTGCCTCCATGCGATCCTTCCATGCAACATAATTCGAACTGCCTTCAAGAGCATATTCGAGTCGCAAACCGTTGAAAGACATTGTCAACACTGGCACCAAGAAAACAAAACTGCTGCAAAATTCGAATTCCACCTCAAAGCTCAACCACTCTAGATCTGTGAGAACAAATTATTTCTAGCACAAAGATCGACTGCAAGGGGCGTTTACTGGATATATCACCTTTCAAAGAAAGGATGGATCCAGAGGCTACCTGGCCCGCATGCAGACTCTGTCTACCGAAATAAGTTTGTAATCACTGTGATGATCAATCTCTGCTTCAATAGCTACGATACCATGTAGAAATTTGCTGAATAATGATTAATTATCCACCGAGACTATCCTGATCACATACAATTCGAATTTATATGCAACACATAATCTCTTCTACTCAGATCATCAAACATGCGGAAATAAAATCAAGCGATAACACATCAAATCATCATACACATTAACACAGTATGTATGGGGAAAGCTTATAGCTGAAAACCCCGCAGCTATTGTGTATATTATAATGGAGAAATCATGTAACAAACTCAGTACAATACTCCTCACAAGTGCTCAGTACTTTCTCATAAAGTTACACACAAACTAGCTTGGTTTTGAACAGGCTACTGGTTCAAAACTCACCGCCAATTGCCTTGCCTCTATTGCGCAATCCAGGCCTGTCTATATAGAGATCCGAGGTTCGAATCTCCTTGGCTTGACAGCGCAATCATCATGGGCAATTCCTCCAAGTGTGGTGCAAATCTCACGCACAACTGATGTCGCCACTGATAGCTAACTCCACCCTTTCATCTACCTCTTTCACTGGTCTCCACTGAACTGATCATGCACTGTAGTGAACTGATGTGTTCTTGAGTTGAATAATGAGTTACTAATTAATGAATTAAATAATACTTAATTCACTCCACTCATAACTAATTGATTAGCTAGTTAAACTAATCTCAACCAGTTCAACTAAAATAAACAGAACACAACTCCACTAGCTGTCTCATTAACTCCACCAAACTTCTGCCACTGAAGTCCTAATTGAAGTCAACCATGCATGTGCTCACCAAACCCTAGGAATAGCGTAATTCCTCTGTCAGATGCATGAGCCACTTCCAAGGCTCGAACTGAAGTGCTCCAAGAGAGTAAATTGTTGTTTAGAGTCCAAATATTATTAAGGGTAAATAATATTTGACTTCCCTATTTTTAGGATAGGCAGTCTAAAAATAGACTTCGACCTATAGGTCCAAAAAATAGAGGTCCATCTATTTTTACCAACATGACCAATACTCAAAGAATAACATACTGCAACCCCTGGACCATGCTCCATATGTCTAAAAATAGACATAGTCTAAAAATAGACTTTGCGCCAGAATTTGCCTGCGGGCCCACTTAGTGAAGGCGACTTCATTTCACTAAGCTCCATCATCTTGCTGCATTTTCAACAGTTATTAACTATCCCCATATATTTCGCAACTTAGCATGGCCTGATCTACCATCCTCTTGGAGCTCTACTCGATGCACTCAGTAGCCCTTAAGACTATGTGTGCCTCCCTCTGTATACCAACATGCCTCAATAGTAGGCTTGTTGCTGTTGAGGCTCCTTGAATAGGGTAGAAGCAACAACTTGGGCTTGCCTCACACCCACAATGCAACTGTGCACTATCACACACAAAATCTTGTGGAAATTAAACATGAAATTGAGAATCCAGTTGCAAAAGTCCATGTAGACAAAGATGAATTATCAAATGCAAAGGTGCTAGCTTTAGTGGCAGAACGGGTCCTCGATCTGGGGCACACTTGGGGATGAAAAAACCAAAACCTTTACATTATTGAAATATTCTGGAACATCGATTCCCTACTCAGCAAAGCGCTCTTAAAGTGAAATGAAGCCAAAAGAGAGATTTTAATGTAGTTGGATGAGCTACAAATAGAGCATCAAGACGTGGGCCTCGAGCATCATGATACGAATCTGAGACATTCTCAGATAGAAAATATTATGAATCATGGCAAGGATATTGCCTCACCAAGCACCCATGCAGAGCCCATTGAAGTTTCTACCTCATTCCAAGTTGCTTTCATGGTCTATAGTCTCATTAGTTTGATCTCCCATTCTCAAGATAATATACTTTCTATGCTTACTTTTTTTTTTAGTTTACTATTTCTATACAACTAGCATATGTTTATGTCATCCATGTTAAAGATGATATCATACTCATACATAGTTGGTACAACCAAATTTTCTTTTTGTCAAATTGTGGTCCAAATATTTACTCTTCCGCTGTTAGTCCGATTCCCCAATGGTAGACCATGGCGGTAAGATAAACATCTATGTAAATCTCTTTGATATTTGATAGAAGTTGCAGAATTTACAAAAAAAAATATTTTTATTAAAAATAATTACATTTTAATATACAAATCCTCTCACTACTATGTTAGGAATGATATGTAAATCTTATCATTATTTAGTGTATATTATAAGTTGAATGTTATTAAAGATTGATATTTTTTTTTTGGACGAGAATGAGAATATTTGTATTTATTGCAAACCTTTAGGCACAAAAATAAAATTAGATCCATGTCGGCTAGATAATTATAATGAAAAAATAAAAGAACAAAATTGGATCTAAGCTTCATTTTTCATGAAATCCATATTATCTCCATTTTCTTATTTTGAAATTTATATTACTTTTGAATTTATATGATTTTTTATTAATTATTAGTGGGTAGTTCAGGTTAACTTAACTTAGTCATGATTTTTTAGCCCCAAGTTTACGAGAACCCATGGTATTCATGTGGAATATAACCTATTTAAAGGGGGGAAACTCAAGTAAATGTGTCATTTGGTGACATTGGGTGAAAATTAAAAATTTGTAATCATTGTTTTGTGTTTTGGTGGGTAATCTTTTAAAAGCACTATAATATTTATATCATATAATATAAATATGGTAATATATCATTTTAACTTTACACTTTATTAATAGAAATTAAACGTCCATCTTAACTTCGGATCTATCAAGCACTTGAAGAGATCAAATCTTTCAAGGTGCAAAGCTTTCCTCAAGTTTTGCATTAAAAAAAGAGGTTTGCAACTTGAGAGATTTGATCCCTCAGTGCTTGATAGATCCAGAGTTAAGATTAATATAGGTTGGTTTTGATTTTTTAATGTGATATGGATCACATAGATTTTACATATAGAGAAAGTTTAGAAAAAGAGTTTATTTTAAATTTTAATACACTATTAACTAAATTTAAACATGAAGCTTTAAAATATGAAATATTAATCATCATTATTTAAATTTCTTGTAATGTATTCAAAGATGTAATTTTATTAATAAAAAAAATTACAATATAACAAATTGAATTAAACAGATTTATTATTTTTATTATCACTTTTTTTAAATTAAGTCGATATTATTTTTAATATGATATTTTTATTTATTTAGTACTTTACTATAACCTCTTACTCAACCATTATATCTTATTGAATATAGTCTTAACAATGATCATAAAAGACATTAGCTTTGGAAAATGTTTTCTTTGTTGGCAAAGGGACTCACATTATATTAACAAAGAAATGTACATAGAATACTGACTAGTGGTCTTAGGGGGCCTTTTCCCATCACCATTGAGGTTTTCTGCCCTTAAGTGGGGAAACTAGAAAAAATTGCGTAAAAATTGCATTTCAAAACCATTACATAGTATGAGAAAGTCAAAATCCTAGATCTGTAGGCTATGGTGGAACAAAGGCACTGGTTAACAAACATTAGAAGAGTAGCCATGGCGCCTTAACAAACAATGCTAATGAAAACTAGAGGTAGATTAATTAGCGTTGTGAATACCTTTAGAGATGTTGATTTGCTGCGGATGTGCTCGACCATCGTTGGGAGGGTGTTATGAAACCAACTCACAAAATAGAAGAAAAGAGAGATCAACTCCTTATAAATCAACCTCTTCGAGGGGGAAACCTCCTTTACATTACATAAATGAACAATTCTTGGATGATACAAATGAAAAAACCTCCTGTCTATATATAGGAGTTCATGGGGTCACAATATAATCCTAGCCGACCTAACAATAATAATGTAAGGGCACAACAATAACAATAGTGGGCTTTTATGGGAACAATAATAACAATATGGGGAATATAGGGTACAAAAATAACAATAAGGGGGCTACACTAACAACAATAAGGGACTACACTAGTAATATAAAGACCTAACATTCCCCTCTCCTTCAAAAAAGTGTTGTCCTCAATGCTTGAGTAGTTCTGGATGCTTCTGTATAAAATTCTCATCCTCCCATGTGGAATCTTCAGTGGGTAAGTTCTGCCACTTGATGTGATACTTTGAAATTGATCGATTTCGTAGCTGTCGAGTTCTTGTTTCCATGACTGCTTCAGGTTCCAATATGATTTTTCCTTCCTCGTCAAGTTCTGGAAATATTGTTTGAACTAGAAGTTTGTCACCTATAACCTTCTTTAAACATGAAACATGGAAAATTGGGTGCGCTCGAGAAGAGCAGGAAGCTCCAATTTGTATGCCATAGTACCAAACCTTTGCAACACCTTGTAAGGACCATAGTACTTTGGCGATAATTTATTATCCTTCTTAGCTTGCTTGAGGGAAATTTGTTTGTATGGTTGTAGTTTTAAAAATACCCAGTCGCCTACATCAAAACTTCTCTCACTGTGATGTTGATCTTCTTGTTATTTCATTCGATTTTGTGCCGAATTTAGGTTATCCTTTAAGAGTTGGAGAACTTTTTGTTGATGCTCGATGTGATATTCCACTGGTTGAACCTTAGAAATTTCTCTTAAAGATGATGTGATGGATGGTGGATGATATCCATAAAGTTCCATAAATGGGGTCATTTTTGCTGCAGTGTGGAAGGAAAATTTATACCACCATTCATCTAGAGGTAACCACTTGACCCATTGTGTTTATTTATTAGATACAAATCAACTAAGATTTCCTTCCAAACGTTTGTTCACTATCTCAGTTTTCCCATCGGATTGAGGATGATAAGATGAGATATGGGCTAGTTGAGTACCCAAACAAGAAGATAATTCCGTGAAAAAAATTCCAGTGAAAATGGGATCTCTGTCGCTTACAATAATATTTGGGTTTCCATGTAGCTTTTGAATTGTTTCCATAAATGCAATAGCAACTGTACTCGCTTTAAATGGATGAGATAATGCAAAAAAGTGTGCATACTTGGTAAGTATATCAACTACCACCATGATGACACTCTTTCCTTCAGACTTAGGTAAACCTATGATAAAAGCGATTGAAAACTCCTCCCAACGTTGACTTGGAATGGATAAAGGTTGTAGCAAACCCAGGGTCTTTATTTTCTCAAATTTATTTTGTTGGAAAACCAAACATTCTGCCACAAACTTTTGAATATTAGATTTAAGGCCATCCCAAAAAAATTCTTTCTTCACCCTGTGGTAAGTTTTTAAAAATCTTGAGTGTCCTGTTAAGGGAGAGGTGTGCAATTCCAAAAGAATCTTTTTTTTTAGTTGGGAATTCTTACAAAGATATAAGCGATCTTTGTACCATAAGGAATCATTTTCCAACTAAATGTATCAGATGTACTGCGATCTTGCTGCAACTTTTAAATGAGTATCCACACTTCTTCTTCATTCTTCCATTCCTCCCTTGCTTTGGTTATCCAATCTGGTTGGATAATAGAAATGGCACAAAGAAATGCTTCCACATCCTCATCCTTTCTTGAGAGTGCATCTACAACAAAATTTATCTTCCCTTTTTGTAGATGATTTCAGAGTCATAACCCGTCCCATTTTTTCCGCTCTTTTGAATATAGTCTTTGTTCCAAAAAGTATTTAAGACTATCATGATAAATTTTTACCTTGAAGTGTCTTACCATTAGGAAAGGTTGCCATTTATTTAGTTCATTTAGTATTTTCAACATTTCCTTCTCATAAATAGCTTTCTGTAAACACTTTCCTTTGTTTGGACGAATTTCAAAAGGAATGGGTATTCCTTCTTGCATTAAAACAACACCAATTCCATTTCGTGAGGCATCACATTCCACAATAAAGGTTTTTGTGAAGTCTGGCATAGCTAAGACCGGTGCTTGGCACATTGCCTCTTTAAGATGTTCAAAGGCCTTAGTTGCTTCAGGAGTCCATGAAAACACATATTTCTTCAATAATTTTGTTAGAGGTGCTGCGATTTTCCCATAATTCTTAACAAACTTGCGATAATACCATGTTAACCCGAGAAAGCCTTGCAATTTATTTATGGTTGTGGGTACTTTCCATTCCTTAATGGCTTTAATTTTGTTAGGGTCTACCTTAACACCCTCCTGAGATACAATATGACCCATATATTCCACCTCTTATACTCCAAAAAAACATTTGGAGGTTTTTGCATAATTTTGTTTCTCCTCCAATAGTTTGAGAATCTTGTCAACATGTTGAACATGATCCTTCCACGACCTTCTGTAGATTAGTATATCATAAAAAAATACTAACACAAATTTTGTAAGGAAGGGTTTGAAAATGGAATTCATCAACCCTTGAAATGTAGAAGGTGCATTGGTGAGGCCAAAAGGCATGACCAAAAATTCATAATGACCCTCATGAGTTTGAAATGTTGTTTTCATAATGTCTTCAATCTTCATTCTAATTTGATGATATCTTGAACAAAGATCCAACTTGGTGAAATAAATTTCTCCATGTAGTTCATCCAATAATTCATCAATCACAGGAATGTGAAATTTATCTTTAATAGTGAGCTTATTAAGCTCCCTATAATCTGGACACATGCACCATGATCCATCCTTCTTGTGCACCAATACTATTGGAGTAGAGAAAGAACTTTGACTAGGCTGAATTATACCAGCCTCTAACATTTTTGCAATCATACGTTCACTTTCGCTCTTTTGGACATAAGGATATTGTAAGGCCTAATTTTTAGAGGAACGCTTCCTAGAATCAAATGAATAACATGATCATGATCATGAATAGGTGGGAGTCCTTTAGGAGATTCAAACACCTTTGAATGATTGTCCAAGACTTTTTGGAGATTTGGAGAAATATATGATTTTGATGTTGGAACTTTTTGTAAGCATAATTGTGAAATTAAACCTCATTGTTCTTTCTTCAGAAGCTTTGTCATGAAATTAGAGCTTATTATCTTTCCTGGCTTCCTTGTGATACCCCGTAATTCAACTTCCTTTCCTTCCAAAAAAAAAAAATTCAAGAAAAGTTGTTGAAAATTAAAAGCTACCATCCTCAAATATTGTAACCATTGTACTCCTAGTACAACATCAACACCAACCATTGGAATGGAAGGCATTGGACTATTCAATAAATATTCCCCAATGGTTAGCTTGATATTATGGCAATTTATAGAGCAATTTATAGTTCCTCCATTTGCAACCATCTCTTGACACTCTGGTGCTGGGTATAGGAAACAATTCAATTCCTTGGCTACCTTACAATGAATAAAATTATGGGTACTACCCGAGTCAATCAACACTATTACATTCTTCTTCTTGATATGTCCTTCTATCTTGAGGGTTTGAGGAGTGGTAATTTCTGCCAATGCATTACAGGATATGGTTAGATTCATTTCTTCTTTCTCTAGGGTTGGTTCCTAGTGTATATCCTCTTCTTTTGAAGTTTCTTGTTCATTTTATCTCTCCTCTTCACAATATATGTAAAATAATTTATTCTCAGCACACTTGTGACCTTTTGTGTATTTGATATCACAACTATAGCAAAGCCATTTTGCTCTTTTTTCTTCCAATTGTTGTGGCATCAACCTTGTAGGTTGTGGAAGTCAATCTACATTTATAAATAATAACTATAATATTTTTTTAGTTAAATTATAATAAACTAGTATACCCCTAAAGCAGGGGAAGGGAACACCGAAGAGGAAAAGGTTAAATTTTAAATATAAATATGTAAATGTATTGAATGTAAAATTAACAATTCATTTAAAACAAGCATTGGCAGCTTAGTGCATGAGCACGACAATTTAGCGATTGCTATTCAAGTTAGAAATTATGATTTAGAAAAAATTGCATAAAACATTATAATTTGGTAAATGTTATAACAATAGTGGTTAATAGGCAAATTGAATCTTATAGTACTTCTTGGGCACCGACTAATAAATTGAGATGTGAGGTGGATAAGCACTTGCATAAATTTTGGTTGGGTAGTAGCCACTAATAAGTCTTTACAATTTTACTCCTACATAAGTGTTGAGGGAAATATACATAATACTTCGTAAATGTATTTATTTACATCTTATTCCTACCCTTTTTTTATTGCAAAAACTTGCTTAAATTGTGGTGGGAAGTAACTAATGTTTACAGATTTTAAATTTAATTATCAATAAGTAATAAATGGATGATAGATAGCCCCAAGGGTTAGCTCAATTTGTTGTTAGCTCCAAGGATTAGCTCAATTGGTCGATTCCTTGTTGTTAAAATTCCTTTTATATTGGGAGGTCATGGCTTTAATTCTCTCGACGCTCTTGGGGACAGGCTTCGTGGTTGAACCAATAGGAAGTGATCCCTTTAGGTGGACCACAGTAATCTCTGCGTTCGTGAACCACACTAAAAAAAAATGGATGATAGGTATTTAATGGTATTTAAAATGGTAGGTATATAATAATCTAACTATTTAAATTATGTTATATAATTTAATTTAAATTGATTAATTTTTTCTATTTATATTTTAAAATTTTATCCACATTTAAATTCATTGAAATATTTTCATAATATTTATGACATTTTTAAATGATTTGGATTACAATGAAAGACACTTGATTAAGTGACTCTCATCATTATTGTGTGTAAAGATATTGGAAACTTTTCATATATGACAATACTCTAAGTATATCAACCATATTTACTAATATGATTGTGCTAGTTTTATATAATAGATATATGCATTCAATACACGATCATATTTCTAAGTTTTTAAAAAATATTTTTTATGAGTTTTGTTGAAGTTGTTTAATCATTTTTTTTCATGTTTAAGAATTTTGAATTTAATTATCAATAAGTAAGAAATGGATGAAAAGTAGCCTAGAGGGTTAACTCAATTGGTCGAGTCCTTGTCGTTAAAGCACCTTTCCTATTGGGAGGTCATGGGTTCAATTACCTCTGTGGTTGGTAGAAGTTACAATAAAATACATTTGATTTAGTGATTCTCATTATTATTCTGTGTAAATATATTTGAAATATTTCTCTCATTATTATTTTGTGTAAAGATATTTGAAATATTTTCATATATGAAACTGATCGAGGTATATCAACCAAATTTACTAATATGAGTGTGTAAGTTGTATAAAAGAAACATATTTATTAATCACATTTACTAAAATGAGTCTGTAAGTGTTATGCAACCAACTAACAAAATAGGATAAATGATAGATCAACGACTTAGAAATCAACCTCTTCGAGAGGGAAACCTCCTTTACATTACATAAATGAACAATTATTGGATGCTACAAATGAAAAAACCTACTTTCTATATATAGGAGTCTAAGGGGTCCCAATATAATCAGAGCCTACATAACAATAATAATGTAAGGGCACAACAATAACAATAGTGGGCTTTTATGGGGCACAATAATAACAATATGGGAAAAACATGGGCACA
Organism: Pinus albicaulis; assembly: GCA_034641835.2. NCBI lineage: Eukaryota > Viridiplantae > Streptophyta > Pinopsida > Pinales > Pinaceae > Pinus > Pinus albicaulis. The sequence continues at coordinate 999,165,587 of CM076577.1, read as the reverse complement.
ACAATAACAATAAGGGGGCTACAATCACAATAACAATAACAATAAGGGGCTACACCAGTATTATAGGGACCTAACATGCCCCTCTCCTTGAAAAAAGTGTTGTACTCAATGCTTGAGTAGTTCTGGATACCTCTGTATAAAATTATCATCCTCCCATGTGGAATCTTTAGTGGGTAAGTTCTTCCACTTGATGAGATGATCAATTTTGTAGTTGTCGAGTTCTTGTTTCTGTGATTGCTTTAGGTTCCAATATGATTTTTCCTTCCTCGTCAAGTTCTGAAAATATTGTTTGAACTAGGAGTTTGTCTCCTATAACCTTCTTTAAGCATGAAACATGGAAAACTGGATGCACTCAGGAAGATGCAAGAAGTTCCAATTTGTTTTCCATAGTACCAATATTTTGCAACACCTTGTAAGGACCATAGTACTTTGGCGATAATTTATTATCATTCTTAGCTTGCTCGAGGGACATTTTTTTGTATGGTTGTAGCCGTAAAAATACCCAGTTGCCTACATCAAAACTTCTTTCATCGTGATGTTGATATGCCTGTTGTTTCCTTCGATTTTGCCCCAAATTTAGGTTATCCTTTAAGAGTTGGAGAACTTCTAGTTGATGCTCGATGTGATCTTCCATTGCTCGAACCTTAAAATTTCTTCTTAAATATGATTTCTATGTTTGAAACTCTAGCGAGCATAATTGTGCAATTACACCTCGTTGTTCTTTCTTTAGAAGCTTTGTCATGCTATTAGAGCTGATTATATTTCCTGGTTTCCCTGCGATACCCCTTAATTCAACTTCATTTCCTTCACAAAAAAAATTCAAGAAAAGTTCTTGAAAATTAAAAGATATAGTACCCAAAGATTGTAACCATTGAACTCTTAGTACAACATCAACACCCCCCATTGGAATGGAAAGCATTGGGATATTAAATACATATTCCCCCATGGCTAGCTTGATATTATGGCACTTTCTAGAGCAATTTATAGTTCCTCCATTTGCAACCAATTCTTGACACTCTGATGCTGGATATAGGAAGCAATTCAATTCCTTGGCTATCTTACAATGAATAAAATTATGGGTACTACCTGAAGCAATCAACACTATTACCTTTTTCTTCTTGGTATGTCCTCCTATCTTCAGAATTTGAGGAGAGGTAATTCCTGCCAATGCATTACAAGATATGGTCAGATTCATTTCTTCTTTCTCTAAATGTCGGTTCCTGGTGTATATCCTCTTCTTTTGAAGTTTCTTGTTCCTTTTATCCTCCTCTTCACAATCTATGTAAACTAATTTATTCTCAACATACTTATGACCTTTAGTATATTTGTTAGCACAACTATAGAAAATCCCTTTTTTCTCTTTTTTCTTCCAATTCTTGTGGTGTCAACCTTGTAGGTTGTGGAAGGATAGGAGCAACAACAATTCCATATTTATAGTTGTGAGTGGTATGCTTCCTTATTGCCATAATTTTTCTTGCCAACCCGAATGCCTTCTCCAATGAATCAGGTTCAAAAGGCGAACCTCATGTTGGATGTTATCCTTTAAAGTCCCTATGAATACATCAATACTATGCTCCCCTGGAATATCATTTACCCTTATATTCAATTTTTGGAAGTCTTGAATGTGCTTTTCCATTGAACCTTTTTGTTTGAGATTTATCAATTTGCTAAAGAAGGTGTTTCTCTTTGTATCTTCATAATGTGCTATTATTTCCTTCGTAAAAATTGACCAAGTGATAATTTTTTTACAAGAGAAAAGCCATCGATACCATGCAAATTGATTGGGATTTAAATATAAAGTTGTAATGCATACCTTTTGTGTGTTTTTCACATTATGGAGATCAAAATATTGCTCCATACGTAGTATCCATGTTATGGGATCCTTGCCATCAAACTTCATCATATCGATCTTTGGAATATGGTGGGTCTTTAATCCAACATTAGAGTCTATGAAATCATGATTAAAATTTCTTTTGTTCTCATCACGAGTTTCATCTACTACCTTTTTTCCATTAGGAATAATTTCTTGTAGCAACTTTTTCAATCCTTCCATGTCTACTTTTAGACCATTCTTCAAGTCTTCCATGTTTCCTTTCAGTTTTTATTATATACCATCGATCTTAGCTTCCATGCCATTCTTCAAACCATCCATGTCTAATTTTAAACCATTCTTCAAACCATCAATGTCTAATTTTATACCATCCTACAAACCATCCATCTTAGCTTCCATTTAATTTTTGGTTACACTTTGTGAGAGCGAAATTTGTTGCACTTGGTCTCATAATTTTGATATATCATGTTGCACTTCTTCCTTCATGTGTCATAGTAGATCTATTAGGTCTCTATATTACTAGTATAGTCCCTTATTTTTGTTAGTGTAACCCTCTTATTGTTATTGTTGTACTCTTGTAACCCCCATATTGTTATTATTGTACCCTTACAATATTATTGTTAGGTCGACTAGGATTACATTATGGCCCCATGAACTCCTATATATAGAAAGGAGGTTTTTTCATTTGTATCATCCAAGAATTTTTCATTTATGTAATGTATTGGAGGTTTCCCCCTCGAAGTGGCTTATTTCTAAGGTGTTGATATCTCTTTTCTTCTCTTTTTGGAGCTGGTTGCATAAAATTTGGTATCAGAGCTTTGGATTCTAGGGTTTCGCTACTCCAAACATGTCATCGTGGAATTTTTGCTATAATTTTTTTTCTACAAAGGTTCAGAAGATGAAATTTTTACAGAGCGAAGCCGAAATCTTGAGGAACGGTGTGGAAAAATTTCAGATCTTGATTCACAAAATTTTCGGAGATATGATCTTTGGAAGTTAGGGTTGTTTTAGGATCCCAAATTTCACCTAAAACAGGTCATCATGGAATTTGCGCTATAACTTTTTTTCTACGAAGGTTCAGAAACTATATTTTTTATAGAGCGAAGTCGAAATCTTGTGGAACTTCCTGTACAAATTTTAGATCTTGTTTCATAATATTTTGGGAGATATGATCTGTGGAAGCCAGGGTTTGTTCAGGCTCCCAAATTTCATCTCAAAGAGGTGACCGTGGGAAAGTCGTCATAACTCTCTCTGAGCGTCAGATTGGAATTCTGTAAAAAGTGGCCGCAAGTACATGGACTTTAGTTTCCTTTGTATCATTTTTAGATCCAAAGGAGGAAACATTTACACGTGGCACGTTGTATAAGTTAGCTCTACTGAACTAGTCCATAATTAAGTCATTGTAGGAGATTGGGCATAAATTTGTCTTGAAGAATCCAAATCAAGTCAGACCTATGGCATTCGAAAGAAGATTCAGAGTGCTACTACAGGGCTGAATTTCATATATGGAAGATCCAAACTCAAGGAGATAGTTCAATTTCAATATCGAGCTCCTCAAAATCAAGAAAAAGGTGTGTGTGTGTGTTTTTTTTATACCGAATTGCATAAGTCTTGTTTGAAGAATCAATTTGAATTGATTCCAAGGGCATATTGTAGAATAGATATCAATATTGGGTTCTAAAATTCCCCCTAAAAATAATTCAACACTGATTAAGCCTTTAGAAGGCTCTACTATGGCTCAAGAAGATGAAGAAATGCAACATGACATATAAAAATTACAAGAGCAAGTGCACCAAATTTCGCTCTTGCAAAGAGAAAAAAAAATGAAATGGATGTTTTGAAGAAAATCGTGGAAGCTAAGATGGATGGTTTGAAGAAAGGCGTGGAAGCTATGATCGATGGTTTGAAGAATGTTATGGAAGAAAAAATGGAAGGTTTGAAGGATGGTATGGAAGAAAAAATGGAAGGTTTGAAGGAAGACATGGAAGGTTTGAAGGAAGGTTTGTCAAAGTTGATACAAGAAATGATTCCTAATGGCGAAAATATAGTAGAGGAAACTCATGATGAGAACACAATAAATGTTAATCGTGATTTCATAAAATCTAATGTTGGATTGAAGAACCACCATATTCCAAAGTTGGATATGAGGACGTTTGATGGCAAGGTTCCCATAACGTGGATACTACATATGGATCAATATTTTGATCTCAATAATGTGCAAAAAAAACAAAAGGTATGCATTGCAACTTTACATTTAGAAAAAAATACATTTGTATGGTATCGATGGCTTTGCCCTCGTAAAAAAATTGTCACTTGGTCAATTTTTACGGAGGAAATGATACCACATTATGAGGATACAAAGAGCAACACCTTCTTTACCCAATTGATAAATCTCAAACAAAAGGGTTCAGTGGTGGAGCACATTGAGGAATTTCAAAAATTGAATATAATGGTAACTGATATTCCAGAGGAACACAAGATTGATGTCTTTATAGGGACTTAAAAGGATAACATCCAACATGAAGTTTGCGTTTGGGAACCTGATTCATTGGAGAAGGCATTAAGGTTGGAAAGAAAAATTGAATGTAAATTATGGCGACAAAGAAGCCTACCACTCACATCTATAAATATGGAAATGTTGCTACTCCTAGACTTCCACAACCTACAAGGTTGACACCACAACAATTGGAAGAAAAAAGAGAAAAAGGGCTTTTCTACAGTTATGATAGCAAATACACTAAAGGTCATAAGTGTGTTGAGAAGAAATTATTTTACATAGATTGTGAAGAGGAGGAAGAAAATGAACAAGAAACTTCAAAATAAGAGGATATACACCAGGAACCAACCCTAGAAGAAGAAGAAATGAGTCTGACCATATCGTGTAATGCATTGGCAGGAATTATCACTCCCCAAACTCTCAAGATAGAAGGACATATCAAGAAGAAAAAGGTAATAGTGTTGATTGATTCAGGTTGCACCCATAGTTTTATTGATTGTAAGGTAGCCAAGGAATTGAATTGTTTCCTATACCCAACACCAGAATGTCAAGTGATGGTTTAAAATAGAGGAACTATAAATTGCTCTAGAAAATTCCATAATATCAAGCTAGCCATGGGGGAATATGTATTGAATAGTCCAATGATTTCCATCCCAATGGGAGGTGCTGATGTTGTACTAGGAATACAATGGTTACAATATTTGGGGATGGTAGCTTTTAATTTTCAAGAACTTTTCTTGAATTTTTTTTTCTTCGGAAGGAAAGGAAATCGAATTACGAGGTATCATAGGGAAGCCAGGAAAGATAATAAGCTCTAATGTCATGAAAAATCTTCTAAAGAAATAATAACAAGGCGTAATTGCACAATTATGCTCACTAGAAGTTCCAACATCAAAATCATCTTTTTCTCCAGATCTCCAAAAAGTCTTGGACAATCATTCGAAGGTGTTTGAAAATCCCAAAGGACTCACACCTATTTGTGAGCATGATCATGTTATTCATTTGATTCCAGGAAGTGTTCCTCCAAACATCAGGCCTTACAGATATCCTGTTGTAGCCTCTACAACACCCTCCAAAAAATCCACACTTCAAATTTTTTGGAGCCCCTTGAACATAAAAATAAAGCTAAGTTAAAGTTTGGGAAAGTTAAGTTGCTAAGTCATAGATTTCTTGAATTTTGGAAAATTGCTACCCCGCGACCCCCTGAGGTCGCAAGGTCGCTAGGTTGCGAGGTTGCACCTCTCTCAAACCACCGACTAGTGCGACCCAGTGACCTCATTAATGGCTCACACGCGCGACCCTTTTATAAATAGAAGGGTCGCTAGGTCACATTATGTCCATGCGGCAGATAGAAAGAAACACTTCTGACAGGTCGACTGGAGCGCGATTTTCCCGGGTAAGTTTTCGTTTCCTCCTGTTGTTTCATTTTATGATTTTGTTGCCTTAATTTCCCCTATTCCAGCCTTTAAATTGTCCACTTTCTTTGCTCCTTTTATCATTTAAGACTCAATATGCCCCCTTTTTCCCTAACACTTCCCCCCCTTGCATAATATTGCCACTACTTCCCATCCAGACTTTCATGATTTATATTCTGCCCCTGAAACTCCTCCCTTTCTCTGTTTTGGCCAATCTAGCCTTGCATTTTGAAGATAAAGGGAAATCTACTTCACGCGGCGCACACCAAAACCCCCCGGCAAGCCCTAGTGCAACTTGCGACCCTTGCGACCCTGCAACCCAAGTCGCTGAGTCGCCAGGTCGCATTCGCCCTCCGTTCTACTTTCACACGACTTCGCGACCTAACGACCCTGCGACCCATTCGCAGATCGCAGAGTCGCACTCTCGTCGGTTTTCCTAGAATTTGCGACCAACCGACCTCGCAACCTGGTCGCAAGGTTGCACTTCCGTTGGTCTCCCCAGAATTGGCGACCCAGCGACCTTGCGACCTGGTCGCAAGGTCGCAAAGTCGCAAAATATTTGAGAGTTTCAACATCGTGACCTTTGCAACCCTGCGACCCAGTCGCAGGTCACTAATTTAGCCCTTCCTGTGTCTCCAGTTGGAAAAACTAATAACTGTACCTAGGCTTGTATTATCATGGAATCTTTCTTATCCTGGGACTCTTTCATGAACATGACAGGTGAATTTGAAGCAGACTTAGAGTGTGTCCTTGTCTCCTCAGATTCAAGCGACATGGGACCTACAGTGGCCCGAAAAAAGAACAAGAGCCCGTAAGCAGAGGACGTAGAGATGGATATACCAATGTCCCCGCCCCCAATCTATAGGGACACCTTGTGCACATTTTCCAAAGGGGACAACATGCGTTGGTACCAAGTGTACCAGGAATTTGATCGATATGAATTCCCATAGGACCTCCCTGACCGACAAGCATAAATACAAGTTAAAAGGTCAAGGCTCCATCATGCAGGTGCCCACCCTGCTATATTCCCATGCACGGAGGTCATGGAATGGATTATACAAAACACCGACCCCAAAAAGTGGGTAATCAGGGATTTTGAAGGCAAAGCTTTCGTGACTCTCAAAGGCTCGTATGCTCATGTTTACTACGCATTGCTTGAACGAGAGGAGGAATTCACACAATATTGGGCCATCGCCCATGCAGTCCCCATAATAGACACTCTAAAAGGGTGGTGGGAGGAGCCTGAAAAATTCAAGGCCAAGAAGGATCAAGAATATCCAGTGGCAGGTCTTAGAAAGGTGTATAAATTGGTAGCCGCTATGCTTTGCAGATTATACAAGCGTCCCGATGCCACCACTTTCAGTGGTACGTGGGAAACCCTAATGGAGTATGTCACTGTGCACGACACCCGGTTCAACTGGGCCAGCACATTGGTGGCCTCTCTGCATACAAACATCTCCTCGGCACTGGTACCGGATGATGGATATTTTTCTGAATTCTACATGGCCTCTTACTTGTTGGATGCTGTTTGTTTGAGGTGCCACTTTGAGGGATGGGCACACAATTGGGATCCAAAGCAGGCATGCCCAATCCACTTAGAGAAAAAGGTATTTTTGGATTCCAGGTACAAGCAGGATATAGAGTCGATCTCTCAAGTCTTCATCCCGGCTCTCTACGGAAAATTATTCGGCCATGACACTCCTTTCATGTCTTGGCAAGCCATGGGGACATTAGGCAAGGTGGAAAATTGGTTCACACTTGCCGAATACACATTCATTCGAGTCTTTGGTTCATACAAAGCTCCCCATGCTATGTCCCGATATGTTACAGATAAAATTCTCATTCAAGAGGTCTGTTTCCAGATGACTTCCGGTTTCTCTAAGGTCATTATGAATTTTTGGTCATGCCTTTTGGCCTTACCAATGCACCTTTTACATTTCAAGGGTTGATGAATTCCATTTTCAAACCCTTCCTTAGAAAATTTGTGCTAGTATTTTTTGATGATATACTAATCTACAGTAGGTCTTGGAAGGATCATGTTCAACATGTTGATAGGGTGCTCAAACTATTGCAGGAGAAACAATTATATGCAAAAACATCCAAATATTTCTTTGGAGTACAAGAGGTGGAATATCTGGGTCATATTGTATCTCACGAGGGTGTTAAGGTAGACCCTAACAAAATTAAAGCCATTAAGGAATGGAAAGACCCCACAACCATAAAGAAGTTGCGAGGATTTCTCGGGTTAACAGGGTATTATCGCAAGTTTGTTAAGAATTATGGGAGAATAGCAGCACCTCTAACAACATTATTGAAGAAAGATGCATTTTCATGGACTCTTGAAGAAACTAAGGCCTTTGAACGTCTTAAAGAGGCAATGTGCCTAGCACCGGTCTTAGCTACACCAGACTTCACAAAAACCTTTATTGTGGAATGTGATGCCTCAGGAAATGGAATTGGTGCAGTTTTAATGCAGGAAGGAAGACCCATTGCTTTTGAAAGTCGTCCAATCAAAGGAAAGTATTTGCAGAAACCTATTTATGAGAAGGAAATGTTAGCAATACTACATGCACTAAAGAAATGGCGAACTTACCTAATGGGAAGACACTTCAAGGTAAAAACTGATCATGATAGTCTTAAACACTTTTTGGAACAAAGACTATCTTCAGAAGAGCAACAAAAATGGGTCGCAAAGATGTTGGGTTATGACTTTGAAATAATCTACAAAAAAGGAAAGCTTAATGTTGTTGCAGATGCACTCTCGAGAAAGAATGAAGAGGTGGAAGCATTGCTTTGTTCCATTTCTATTATCCAACCAGATTGGATAACCGAAGCAAGAGATGAATGGAAGAAGGAAAAAGATGTATGGACACTCATTCAAAAGTTGTAGCAAGATCCTAGTACATCAGATACATTTAGTTGGAAAAATGATTCCTTATGGTACAAAGATCGCTTATATCTTTGTAAGAATTCCCAACTAAAACAAAAGATTCTTCTGGAATTGCACACTTCTCCTTTAGGAGGACACTCAAGATTTTTAAAAACTTACCACAGGGTGAAGAAAGAATTTTTTTGGGATGACCTTAAATCTGATATTCAAAAGTTTGTGGCGGAATGTTTGGTTTGCCAGCAGAATAAAGTGGAGACAATTAAGACCCCGGGACTTCTACAACCTTTATCCATTCCAAGTCAACGTTGGGGGGAGATTTCAAGGGATTTTATCACAGGTTCACCTAAGCCCGAAGGAAAGAGTGTCATCATGGTGGTAGTTGATAGATTTACCAAGTATGCACACTTTTGTGCATTATCTCATCCATTTAAAGCAAGTACAGTTGCTACTACATTTATGGACACAATTCAAAATCTACATGGAATCCCAAGGGTTATTGTGAGTGACATAGATCCCATTTTTACTGGAAATTTTTGGACGGAGTTATTTTCTTGTTTGGGTACTCAATTAGCTCATAGCTCATCTTATCATCCTCAATCATATGGTCAAACTGAGATAGTAAATAAATGTTTGGAAGGATATCTTCGTTGTTTTGTATCTGATAAACAAACACAATGGGTCAAGTGGTTACCTCTCGCCGAATGGTGGTATAACACTTCCTTCCATACTGCAGCAAAAATGACCCCATTTATGGCACTTTATGGATATCATCCACCATCGATTACATCATCTTTAAGGGAAAATTCGAAGGTTCAAGCAGTCGAAGATCACATCGAGCATCAGCAAGAAGTTCTTCAACTCTTAAAGGATAACCTTAATTTGGCACAAAATCGAATGAAACAACAGGCAGATCAACATCGCAGCGAGAGAAGTTTTGATGTAGGAGATTGGGTATTTTTACGGCTACAACCATATAAACAAATGTCCCTCAAGCAAGCTAAGAAGGATAATAAATTATCGCCAAAGTACTATGGTTCTTACAAGGTGTTGCAAAAGATTGGTACTATGGCATACAAATTGGAGCTTCCTGCTTCTTCGCGAGTACATCCAGTTTTCCATGTTTAATGCTTAAAGAAGGTTATAGGTGAAAATCTTCCAGTTCAAACAATATTGCCAGAACTTGATGAGGAAGGAAAAATCATATTGGAACTCGAAGTAAATACGAAATGCCTACGAAATTGATCAATTCCGCAGTATCTCATCAAATGGAAGAGCTTACCCACCAAAGATTCTACATGGGAGGATGATAAATACCTATACAAAAGCAACCGAAGCTACTCGCTACCGAGGGACAGTCAATTTTTTGAAGGGGAGGGGCATGTTAGGTCCCTATATTACTAGTGTAGTCCCTTATTGTTGTTAGTGTAGCCCCCTTATTGTTATTTTTGTACCCCTATAACCCCCATATTGTTATTATTGTGCCCTTACATTATTATTGTTAGGTCGGCTAGGATTATATTGTGACCCCATGGACTCCTATATATAGAAAGGAGTTTTTGTCATTTGTATCATCCAATAATTATTCATTTATGTAATGTATTGGAGGTTTCCCCCTCGAAGTGGCTTATTTCTAAGGCATTGATATCTCTTTTCTCCTATTTTTGGAGTTGGTTTCACAAAATTTGGTTTCGAGCTTAATGGTGTGGAATTTTTTTTGGGAGTGTATTTAAACCCAAAGGCCTTATCACAATGCTTAAATATTCCATTGTAATCACTTCAAACTCGATTTTTTAAACAAATTATGTAATTTTAAAGGAATACACACTCCTTTTTCTTGCTTTTGAGGAGCTCGATATTAGAACTGATGTATCTTTGAAATTTCAGATGCTCAATATTTTATATTTGGTCCTTTAATATCCCTCTAAATCTTCTTTCCAATTCCATAGATATGACCCGATTTGGATTCTTCAAAGAAAATTTATGCCTAATCTCCCGCAATGACCTAATTATGGACTGATTTAGTAGAGCGAACTTGTACGGTGTGCCACATGTCACTGATTCCTCCTTTGGCTCTAAAATTGATATACAATAAACTATAGTCCATAAAATTTTAGTGACTTTTTACGAAATTCCAATCTGATGCTCAAAGAGAGAGTTATGACGATTTTCCCAAGGTCACCTCTTTGAGATGAAATTCGGAGCTTGCAAAAACTTTTAACTTCTCATATCATATCTTTCGAAAGTATAATTTAAACAAGATTTGAAATTTTTACACAAAGTCCAGAGTGATTTTGTATCCACGTGATAAAAATTTCAGCTTCTGAAACTTCGTATAAAAAACGTTATAGTGAAAATGCCACGATGACCTGTTTGGAGCAGCGAAACCCTAGAATCCAAAGCTCTGATACCAAATGTTGTGTAACCAGCTCCAAAAATAGAAGAAAAGAGATATCAATGCCTTAGAAATGAGCCACTTCGAGGGGGAAACCTCCAATACATTACATAAATGAACAAGTCTTGGATGATACAATTTACAAAACCTCCTTTCTATATATAGGAGTCCATGGGGCCATAATGTAATCCTAGTGGGCCACAATGTAATCCTAGCCGACCTAACAATAATAATTTAAGGGCACAATAATAACAAAATGGGGGTTACAAGGGTACAATAATAACAATAAGGGGGTTACACTAATAACAATAAGGGGCTATACTAGTAATATACGGACCTACGTAAGTTGTATACAATCGACATATTTATTCAATACACAAGCAGTAGTATTTCTAACCTTTTTAAATATATGTTGTGAAACCAAACTCTCCAAGAAGAGAAGAAAAGAGATTCAATGGCTCAGAAATAAGCCACTTCGAGGGGGAAACCTCCAATACATTACATGAATGAAAAATTCTTGGATGATACAAATTACAAAACCTCCTTTCTATATATAGGAGTCCATGGGGCCATAATTTAATCCTAGTGGGGCCCCAATGTAATCCTAGACGACCTAACAATAATAATTTAAGGGCACAATAATAACAATATGAGGGTTACAGGGGTACAATAATAACAATAAGGGGTTACACTAACAACAATAAGGGACATCTATACTAGTATTATAGGGACCTAACATGCCCCTCTCCTTCAAAAAGTGTTGTCCTCAACGTTTGAGTAGCTCTAGGTGCTTCTGTATAAAATTATCATCCTCCCATGTAGAATCTTCAGTGGGTAAGTTCTTCCACTTGATGAGATACTCTGAAATTGATCGATTCCATAGCTGTCAAGTTCTTGTTTTTGCTTCGTTTGTTTCTGTGTTCCAATATGATTTTTCCTTCCTCATCAAGTTCGGAAATATTTTCTGAACTAGAAGATTTTCACCATAACCTTCTTTAAGCATGAAACATGGAAAATTGGATGCACTCGTGAAGAAGCAGAAGCTCCACTTTGCAAGTGCCATGTTATTCAATCTTTTGCAACACCTTGTAAGGACCATAGTGCTTTGGCGATAATTTATTATCCTTCTTAGCTTGCTTGAGGGAAATTTGTTTGTATGGTTGTAGCCGTAAAAATACCCAGTCTCCTACATCAAAACTTCTCTCACCGCGATGTTGATCTGCCTGTTGTTTCATTCTATTTTGTGCCAAATTCAAGTTGTCCTTTAAGAGTTGGAGAACTTCTTGTTGATGCTCGATGTGATCTTCCACTGCTTGAACCTTAAAATTTTCTCTTAAATATGATGTGATGGATGGTGGATGATATCCATAAAGTGCCATAAAAGGGGTCATTTTTGTTGTAGTATGGAAGGAAGCGTTATACCACCATTCAACTAGAGGTAACCACTTTACCCATTGTGTTTGTTTATCAGATACAAAACAATGAAGATATCCTTCCAAACATTTATTTACTATCTCAGTTTGACCATCGGATTGGGGATGATAAGATGAGCTATGAGCTAATTGAGTACCCAAACAAGCAAAACAATTACCTAAAATTTCCAAGAAATGGGATCTCTCGTTGCTCACAATAACCCTTAGGTTTCCATGTAGCTTTTTTGGAATTGTGTCCATAAATGTAGTAGCAACTATACTTGCTTTAAATGGATGAGATAATGTACAAAAGTGTGCATACTTGGTAAGTCTATCAACTACCACCATGATGACACTCTTTCCTTCGGACTTGGGTAAACCCGTGATAAAATCCATTGAAATCTCCTCCCAACGTTGACTTGGAATGAATAAAGGTTGTAGAAGACCCGTGGTCTTAATTGTCTCAACTTTATTTTGCTGGCAAACCAAATATTCCGCTACAAAATTTTGAATATCAGATTTAAGGCGATCCCAAAAAAATCTTTCTTCACCCCGTGGTAAGTTTTTAAAAATCCTGAGTGACCTCCTAAAGGAGAAGTGTGCAATTCCAAAAGAATCTTTTGTTTTAGTTGGGAACTCTTACAAAGATATAAGCGATCTTTGTACCACAAGGAATCATTTTTCCAACTAAATGTATTAGATGTACTAGGATATTGCTGCAACTTTTGAATGAGTGTCCACACTTCTTTCAGCTCTTCTTCCATTCATCCCTTGCTTCAGTTATCCAATCTGGTTGGATAATAGATATGGCACAAAGAAATGCTTCCACCTATTCATTCTTTCTTGAGAGTGCATCTCAACAACATTTAGCTTCCCTTTTTTGTAGATTATTTCAAATTCATAACCCAACATCTTTGTGACCCATTTTTGCAGCTCTTCTGAAGATAGTCTTTGTTCCCAAAAGTGTTTAAGACTATCATGATCAGTTTTTACCTTGAAGTGTCTTCCCATTAGCTAAGGTCATGATTTATTAAGTGCTTGTAGTATTGTCAAAATTTACTTCTCATAAATAGTTTTTTGTAAATACTTTCCTTTGATTAGATGACTTTCAAAAGAAATGGGTCTTCCTTATTGTAATAAAGCAGCACTAATTCCATTTCTTGAGGCATCACATTCCACAATAAAGGTTTTTGTGAAGTCTGGCATAGGTAAGAACAGTGCTTGGCACATTTCCTCTTTAATATGTTCAAAGGCATTAGTTACTTCTAGAGTCCAAGAATGTTCATCTTTCTCCAGTAATGTTGTTAGAGGTGTTGTTATTCTCCCATAATTATTAACAAACTTGCGATAATTATTCACATATGTTTTATGGTTGTGGGGATTTTCCATTCCTTTATGGATTTAATTTTTTTAGGTCTACCTTAACACCCTCATGAGATACAAAATGACCCAGATATTCCACCTCTTGTACTCCAAAGAAACATTTGGATGATTTTGCATATAATTGATTCTCCTGCAATAGTTTGAGCACCCTTTCAACATGTTGAATATGATCCTTCCAAGACCTAATGTATATTAGTATGTCATCAAAAAATACTGCCACAAATTTTCTAACGAAGGTTTTGAAAATGGAATTCATCAACCCTTGAAATGTAGAAGGTGCATTGGTAAGGCCAAAAGCCATGACCAAAAATTCATAATGACCCTCATGAGTTCGAAATGCTATTTTCGGAATATCTTCAGTCTTCATTCTAATTTTATGATACCTTGAATGAAGATCCAATTTGGTAAAATAAATTGATCCATGTAATTCATCCAATAATTCATCAATCACAGGAATGGGAAATTTATTTTTAATGGTGAGCTTATTGAGCTCCCTATTATCCGGACACATGCGCCATGATCCATCCTTCTTGTGTACCAATACTATAGGAGGAGAGAAAGAACCTTGACTAGGTTGAATTATACTCGCCTCTAACATTTCTGCAATCATACATTCAATTTCTCTCTTTTGGACATAAGGATATCTATAAGGCCTGATGTTTGGAGGAACACTTCCTGGAATCAAATGAATAGGATGATCATGATCACGAATAGGTGGGAGTCCTTTTGAGCTTCAAAATCCAATGATCAAGACTTTTTGGAGATCCGTTATAACAGATGATTTTGATGTTGAAACTTCTTAGTTAGAGCATAATTGTGCAATTACGCCTCATTATTCTTTCTTTAGAAGCTTTGTCATGACATTAGAGCTTATTATCTTTCCCAAATTCCCTACGATACCCCGTAATTCGATTTCCTTTCCTTCTGAAAAAAATTCAAGAAAATTTCTTGAAAATTAAAAGCTACCGTCCCCAAAGATCGTAACCATTGTACTCTGGTCCTAGTACAACATCAGCACCTCCCATTGGAATGGAAAGCATTGGAATATTCAATGCATATTCCCCCATGGTTAGCTTGATATTATGGCATTTTCCAGAGAAATTTATAGTTCCTCCATGTTCAACCATCACTTGACATTCTCGGTGATAGGTATAGGAAACAATCTTACTCCTTGGCTACCTTACAATGAATAAAATTATGGTTACTACCTGAATCAATCAACACTATTACTTTTTTCTTCTTGATATGTCCTTCTATCTTGAGATTTTGAGGAGTGGTAATTCCTGCCAATGAATTACACGATATGGTCAGACTCATTTCTTCCTCTTCTAGCATTGGTTGGTGGTGTATATCCTCTTCTTTTGAAGATTCTTGTTCATTTTCTTCTTCCCCTTCACAATCTATGTAAAATAATTTCTTCTCAGTACACTTATGACCTTTAGTCTATATGTTATCACAACTGTAGCAAATCCCTTTTGCTATTTTTTCTTCTAATTGTTGTGGTGTCAACCTTGTAGGTTGTGCAAATCTAGGAGTAGCAACACTTCCCTCTTTATATAAGTGAGTGGTAGGCTTCCTTGTCACCATAATTTTACATTCAATTTTTCTGGCTAACCTTAATGCCTTCTCAAATGAATCAGGTTCCAAAACGCGAACTTCATGTTGGATGTTATCCTTTAAAGTACCTATGAAGAGATCAATCCTGTGTTCCTCTGAATATCAAGCATCTCTTATATTCAATTTTTGGAAGTCCTCAATGTGATCCCCCACTGAACACTTTTGTTTGAGATTTATCAATTGGCTAAAGAAAGTGTTGCTCTTTGTATCCTCATAATTTTCTATCATTTCCTTCGTAAAAATTGTCCAAGTGACAATTTTTTTATGGAAGCAAAGCCATAGATACCATGCAAATGTATTTTTTTCTAAATGTAAATTTTCAATGCATACCTTTTGTGTGTTTTGCACATTATTGAGATCAAAATATTACTCCATCTGTAGTATCCATGTTACAAGATCCTTTCCATCAAAATTACTCATATCCATTTTTGAAATATGGTGGTTCTTCCCGCTAACGTTAGAGTTTATGAAATCATGATTAACATTTTTTTTGTTCTCATCATGAGTTTCTTCTACTATCTTTTCACCATTAGGAAACATCTCTGTAAATTTGCCCTTGACAAACCTTTCCATGTCTTTCTTTATAGTATCACCGGTTTCATGTTTTCCATTTTTAGATTCCATGCCGCCTTCCATGCCATCTATCTTAGATTCCATGCCATTCTTCAAACCATCCATCTTAGATTCCACGCCTTTTATTCAAACCATCCATCCTAGTTTCCACGCCTTTCTTCAAAACTTCCATGTCATTTTTTGTTGCTCTTTGCGAGAGAAAAATTTGTTGCACTTGCTCTTGTAATTTTGATATGTCATGTTGCCATTCTTCCTCTTCATGAGTCATAATAGAGATTTCTAAAGGCTTAATGGGTGTTGAATTATTTTTAGGGGCATTTTAGAATCCAATACTGATATCTATTCTACAATATTCCCTTGGAATCAATTCAACTTGATTCTTCAAACAAGACTTATGCAATTTGGAAAAAAAATACACACCTTTTACTTGCTTTGGAGGAGCTCGATATTGAAATTGAATTATCTCTATAATTGCAGATCCTAAATATTTGAAATTCAACCCTGTAGTAGCCCTCTGAATCTTCTTTCAAATGCCACAGGTCTGGTCTGATTTGGATTCTTCAAGACAAAGTTATGTCCA